>JAFMSR010000007.1:37701859-37809359 GCA_022818135.1 Saxidomus purpurata
TATGCATCTGGTACAGTATTGTTTGTAATCAGTTAATACTATTTATTTATTCATTATAGGAGTTTGTTCAAACATGTACATAGTTTTTAATTACATAATAATGTTGGCTGCTCCCTATTCGATTATGCAACCCCATGGTACAAAATTAAAACCTATTCAATACTGACGCTGTGCTTCCGCACAGCGCCAACAAGTGTCACAAGCCGCTAAAGGCGTAACCAAACAAGTCCGCCCAGCGCATTTACCAATCGGATCATCTCAGTCATTCTTGCGCCGGTGTGATCCGAATTTTTCACTTGTCACGTTTCAATCTCCTTTGCAGAGTTACCGTTCCTTACACAAACTATCATGAATGTAATGATAGCCGATAGTGTAAGAGAGTGGTCACGTTTTAGTTAAGAAGTTGCGGTCGGCTTCCCTCGGAGATATTTCTTATCACGTTTTAAATAGCTAAGAAGTGTCAAATATCAATATACGCTGCGTATAATGAAAATGTTCATGAAAGAGCAACCAGAATGGTTTTAATTAAACGTGTAAGCTCTTTGAATAAAATGAACTTTATCATATCCGACGGAACAATGCAAATAATGTTTACTGTGTCGTTTTATGTGTTTGAAGTATGTATCTTTTTAAGGGGTGGGAGAAGGGGTGAAAAAGACGATGGCCAGATGAAGAAAAATAGCTTCTTAATGTTATTATAAATCCTTAACCTGTCATTATTTTAAACATGCCATACAACCACGGGTAATCGCATATACTGACAGATTTATCGCATTGACTCCAATACTGAGAAATCGTTGAAAAAAAAACGTAGAGAAATCAAGATTTTAGACCTCCTGTCTGCATGACTCACATTGTCAATTGTAGCTCAATCGATTCAGAGAGAAATCAATATAAAAAAACAGGCTCGTTGTTCGTTTCGTCTTGTTGTTTAAGTTGTCGCATGGCGCGGGCAATATCGACATTTACGTGTTTTATTTATACTCTATATATATAAACCTAAAATTAAAGACACATATGACTTAACAAATATTGATTACATTGAATTTTGAAACTTAACACTTTCTTAAGATTCTTGGCTTGTGTCGTCTTACACTTATAAATAATAAAATATGATTTTTTTTCGCATTCTTAGACGATAATTGATTGAAAACACTATTTTGTCACCCTCTTTAGATACAAAAATTATGATAAACACTAATACGCACTGTATTTTCCTGCACAAAAACATCATTTTTGTTTTAAAATCTTACTAGAAAGTTGCCATGGCAACAACGATATCTTATAACGTTGAAATAGGACATGAACTACGTTACCAGATATGAAGTATATCGAAAGAATATCTAATTTTGCACCC
Source organism: Saxidomus purpurata (assembly GCA_022818135.1). Taxonomy (NCBI): domain Eukaryota; kingdom Metazoa; phylum Mollusca; class Bivalvia; order Venerida; family Veneridae; genus Saxidomus; species Saxidomus purpurata. Next base: position 37,703,217 of record JAFMSR010000007.1, read on the forward strand.
CAGAATGAATGACGGTATTAGAAAATGATTACCACAATAATTTACTGCTGACGTAAATTAAAAATAACATAACATAACATAACATATAGTATATTCGACATCAAATTGTACATCCAATTCATAGTCGACATTCCAAATACAGAGTATGAAGAATGAGAAAAGTTCCCAGAGAATCATTTTATGCATTCTAAATAAAAAAAATAATTCTCCATATACTCGACAACAAGGGGACTCTATTATCTCCCTTGTATCATATTATTAATATCTTTTTGTTACACCTTGACGTTAAATGAGTGTTGATGTCAAATTACGGTATGTGACGTCATTTTAGAGAAAACAATTACGCCTTAAGTACCAGTGCTAAATACCTTCCTTTCAAACGGGTAGTACATATTATAGCCTCTTTAGAGGATGGTGGACTTAATAAGCACAATTACAAACAAACTTCCTTTCATTATAAACATTTTGATGGGTGATTTCGCTTTGTTTTAAAACAAATTGCAAAGTACTTCTTTGGAGATCTTCAAATCCATATAAAATGACAGCTTAATATATAAACTAAGATTTAAATCATGAAAATAAATTGGAAGTCCCACGTATCTTTAGGGACGAAAAATCAAAATCTTGCAATAAATGCTTATTTATTACTTGTAGTACTAGGTAGGTGGTGATGCAAGTTTGTCTCATGTTAAGACAAAAACGACAGTCTGATCAAGAGTATTTGAATGAGTTTTCGTCAGGGTCCATGTATACGGACTCTGTTTTCGTGTAGACTCAACGTCGTAATACAAAAAAGTGTTTACTTTAAAAACATATTTCCAGATCAATCAAACTCACTAGTCATTGTCTTAAGCGTTCATGTTTTTAAGGGAAACAAAATATTCGGTTTCGTTTCATTTTGTGCATGCGAGTCATGTCGGCCCGCAACAAGAGACGCAAACAAACTGATCTTAAAAGTCATAACCGGAGGGCGAATTAATAAACTCACGCGATTATTACAGCATAACCGAATTAATCCGTTCTTGTTTTTCAATCGGGGTGCGATTATCAAGTAAGGCTATGCGACAAGCGCGTTTAACACTCGTTTCCACGGAACTGAAGTTGCGGGAATGGTAAGAAACTTCCTTGCCAGAAGAAAGACAATTTTTATGATTTAAATTCAAGGGGAAGTAATGACAACGGGTACCAGGTTGAACTACTGTGACCACTTACCGATCGGCATCCAGCGACTTTCTTTGACTGTATATAAATAGCTCAATAAACTTATTTGTGAAACAGCAATAGCATGTCTCGTTATAAAGTTGAAATTTGTGACGATACTGTTACGATAAAGCATTTTTTACTTCTACTTACTCAGTAATAATATGGCTGTCGTAACATTTTAAACACTTTTTACAGGGGTAGATGTCGCCTCAGAAAGCTAGCATGGCTCTTTTTTCATCTGTCTATGAAGTTTATCGCTTAATTTATGCAGAAAATAAAATAGACGACACTGAAGCTAATTCCCGTGTACTGTCCGTGTACTGTCCTATTCAAGCCACTGAGCACATGTTGCTCATGGTCAAGGTTTTGGAAAACTATTTCTTGAAATCTCGATTTTTTAAAGTAAAATGGGCACTAAACGACACACATTCATTTATTTTTATTTGAAGAGTGTTTCAGAATAACTAATAACGAGTAACTAGACAGCCTGATAGATTCGCAAATATTAAGTGGTTAACTAGATAATTAACACGGACATGAGATGATTAACAATTTTCTGAAAATTAACGATGTCAAGACAGCTTTGTTTTTATATAACTTTATTCTGAATCATACAATAATCATACAATAATAATTCTAGTATAGAATGGTCATTTGCTTGATATTATCTGTGATTTTTATGCATTTATAAATGTATATTATGCAAATGGATCAGACTGAAATAAACTATTTAACTACAACATTTTAAAATGATAATTCCCCTTCATGATTTTATTGGTCTTATATACATGTATTGTGCTTGGTGCAAAATTGTAAGGCATTTAGGCGACAACGGGTTAAAAACTGCAAATACAACTACGCTACCTCTATGAAATGTGTAATGTCCAACAAATTAAAGAACAAATATAAAATTGGGATTTTTAATATATGACGCTGAATGACCATATCACGGTCAGTCATAGAGGTACTACAATAACATTCTAGAAAATATTCTTTAAATATTGTGTTTTCAGACCGGTAACATAATTTTCGAAGATCACTTAATTAAGGCCAATTTTCTTATTACGCTTTGCAGTTGTTTATAGTCAAAATGTAATAACTTATTGTTCTCTTGGAAAACATGCTTAATATGAAATAATTGTGCGTATGAGTATTCTGTTAGAGTATATGCATACGTCAAATAGTTCACGTAACATTAACTACAAATCTGCAATAAAAATAATATATGAACGAAAATTTCAATTAAGAGTAAACTACCCTGATAAATCCCATTAGTCCTTACTGAGGTATGTGCATGACGTTAGATTAGCCTGATTAACCAGTCAAGTGCCATAATTTACATAAAATTCAGTCAATAGTTGTCTGACTTGGTTATTTCATACCCCTAGAGATTGTGATGACTTTTCACTAAAACATTCGTATAAGCGGACCAAAACCTAAAACTATAACAGCGATTCCCTCACGCGGACAAGTTTTAGAGCCCGCCTTAATCTTTGAATATTCGACATACAAAGAAGGAACATTTACTTTAGACACTTAATATATCACCTGTTAGGTAAAAATAGTTTGTATATTTAGTGAAAACAATTGAATAAAGTCAACAACAATTTTAAAAATAAATAATATCTAAAGTTAATAAGTATTCACAACGGCTTTTTATAACAAATTAACGTTCTACAACATTATCTTTTTAAGCTTTTAACGAAGATGTAAAGTAACGTCAATATAGACCAAAACGCTTAAACATACCGAATAATATACACTTTATATGTGTATATCGCATTTAAATCAGTGTTTACCAAAATCAGTACTAAAATCCTTGATCATTTCTCGATAAGCGCTTTTGATTTGTTTACTAAGCTTGGATTCACTTTCCAGCTTTGTTTTTCTGTCACCAATTAATGTGAATACAGAGTACAAAGTCATACATAACTAATGCTTTGGAATATACACACACTAACTATTGTCCCAACACTAAATACATAAAAAAACAATGACCGTATTGAAGAAATACTAAATCACTATGAATGAACAAGTAACATACAGAGAAAACCCTGAATAAAATAGATATAAAAATAGTGAACAACATTTACAACCATAAATTGCACTTGGAATGGTGGGACTGGAAGTTTCCTTAAGTCGACCTGATTACTGACATGCGATTATTCTTTAAATACCAAAGTAGATGATGGTCTTACATGCCATAGTCTGGTCATAACAAACTCAGTATACAATGACAAATGGTGTTTATTACGTTAATTTTAATAGTAATTGTGATGAGATAAAAAAAATCAATTTTCATACAGATTCAAGCAAGACCTGTTAAAACACTAATGTTTTATCCTAAACGGTAATATCGTAAGACTTGTGAACAGGTCAGGATCAGTTATGTTTTCCAAGGTAAGTCCAGCTGCTAAGATCAGGATAAAAAGGCCTTTATCGAATAAAATTAGCATTTGTAAAGCCTACAACAGCGTTCCCGAATAAGAACCAAGTTCTATAGACACATGGGTCACAAGCGATGCCAGAAGACGTGCTACTTTTGTTAATCCAAGAAAAGGCTAGTTGTATTTGATGCAGTTTGAACCTGATGGGTCGACAGCATTTTGCATTTTGTCATCGAAAATTGAAATAAAATAACTTAAACGAAAATATACAATTGAAAGAATTACAAGTACGTTTTAAGATGAAACGTTTAGAGAAACGAGTTTGGTAAGTGTACGGTAATTTCAATGATTTAACTACGTGTACATGTAAATCAGTTGTGAAAAAAGATGAGGTGAAATGTAACTCTCCAATCACCAAATGACACTTTTGTTGATTCATGATCGAATTGGTGATTGTAACAAGTTTTCGATAGTTACAGAAACATGAAAAACATTTGTTCACATGCCAGCTCTGAATTTTTTGTACAAAGATCAATAACAGCAAGACCAGACTCTTCGAACAATCAATCTCGCTATGTTCAATGTAAATCTATTTTATGTTTGTACACCACTGTTATTGCTGTAGACATAATTGTTATAAATGTAGACATTTTTGTGCAGTATTTTATTGTGACTAAGCTTATGATCACCTGACTAATAATATTATGTTTGGTTATTAAAGTTGTGACATTATTTTAAGCGCATACAGTATCGGACCCCTTTACAACCTCACAGTATTGAACTTGCTTTTTCATTGTGCTGGAAGACGTCTAAAGTAACGTTTACAAACAACTTCGCCAATATACATCGTCTGAAATAACAAAATAATATATTACAGCCGATCTTCAAAGAATTCCTTTTTGTATTGCATTATTGCAAACAATATCATTGACAATGTCCGAAAACCTTTGTGATCAGTCAAAAGTATTGCAATAACTTAAAAGTAAAAAAAAAATATTTGTCATCTTTTGGAATAACAACATACTCCATGTAGACTTTCTTATGCAGCGTCTCTCTACCTTACGTTTTTCTATCAATGAGAAATCCGTTAAAGTTTTATAATCTTTAACCTAAAACCTGCAAAATACTGTATCTTCCTTCTTGACAAATGCCAACTAACAGAACAATACCAAGTCCATGGTACAATGTATGGACAGTGCTTTTAATGAGTTAATGTGATATGTGTTGTGTGCTTAAAGCATCAAGTTATGATGTAACCGGGTCTAAATAATGTTCCTTCATTTTTGGTAACACACACGTTCTCAATCACGTTATCAACAGAAACTAAAATGGAAGAACAATTGCAATTTAAATAAACTTAAGGAACGATTTCAAATTATTAATATTGGGTTAACTTGGCAAAGGATGGATGCTCAGTATCGCTGTTTCCTATGATTTATGATATTCCTGTATCGCCCAAAAAAAAAAGGATTACCAAAAGCATTTCATCCCCTACTATTTCTCGTGTGGCTTTTGTAGATTTAATTTTTTCATCTGCTGGAATGTTGTTTTGGACTAGTTTACCATCTTCGTAGATAACTACTGCCTGTAAATGATAAAATATGATTTAAAACATACAAATTATATATAGAATTAAAAGTCTTTCAGTAACTGAAAATACAACAAAAATCTTCTGCTGTTCTGTTTCAAATAACTCTTTAAATCAGATTCATTTGAATATAAATATTGCATTATATAACTTTGATTACATATCAATAGCACTACGTTATTGATCTCTTTAACAAATATTTTACATTAGTTATTCGTATCACCCAGTGGGTGATTGTTGTCATCGTATCCGGTCTAACCAACACTTACGATGGAATGGACTTGAAAACAAAATAGACATTTCATAATCTTTGCTTTAGATAACCTAGCAGCCATTGTTACTGATTAACTGCTTAAAAAGTAAAAAAAAATCCAAATATGCTTACTTTACTTTTTACACCATTGTGGTCCGTTTCAAACTCTTCTCCTAGCCTATAATTATCTTGTTTCACCATGAAACCAGCGTTCATTGAGACTGTGATGGTTTCGTCTTCCAAGTCTACTATTACTTTTGATTCTGGTTTTGCCATACTTGCCATCTTCCGTACGAAAAAGTTCACACCTTGTTAATAAAAGATGTACATGTTATAATGTAGGGTAATTAAAGGTAGTAAACTTGAAATTAATATAAACCTGGTTGTTTGTGATACATAGTTAACTATAACGTAAGTAGGTGCATAATCCTGGTGAACACTTTCGGTCTTGTTTATTTAACTCATTAGTGTTCTCATTGTATGTCAGTGTCAGGAGAGTCAACATAGCTTATGTTACAATAGCCTGGACTATGTGGAATACTTAAATTATTTCCTCTCTTTTTTTGCAGATTTACGTCAATATTAAGAAGAAAGTGTGATCGGTACAAAATCGATTTATTAAACGTTTTTTAATTTATTACAATTTGACCGAAACTTCCCTTCGTTGTGAAAACACCGTCTATAAATGAATGTTAGAAATATTGAAGTTCCATATGTTACATGCCCCTAGCCTGACTACGTGATTAATGTTTTTATTTACAAAGTTGTCTTGTAAGTGAGTATATACATAATTATATAAATGGCCTAAAGCCTCCAAATAAACCCAAATAACAATGTGACATTATACCTACATCTGTATCTATTATGATGTCCAAATAGAAACATTCAACTTTAAGGCATCTGAAGATAAGTTTTTTATACAGCCCGACCAGAGCCAAACTAACGTTTTAAATTAGATATTTTATAGTTTGTTTCATGCTTTGTTTCATTCGCGTACCGTTAACTGTACTTTAACTGGTGCGAAAAGATTCATATCGCGTCCTCATGCATTGACATATGATTGATATATAGCTATAGTTGTAAAATGCGTAAAACCAAGTTTATACATGTATATGCGCAGCGATAGCTTAAAATTTACCTACCTACTTCCCGCAGAAAATCTTCGAAACATTCACTACGCTCTACTTTCCAATTTCCTTCAAATTTCTCTTTGATTTCTGTTAAAATTTCAGCTGACATACTTGTGTTTATATTGTACTTTGTACACTTCCGGGAGTATATGAACTAAAGGGAAGTAACTACATACAAAAGTATAAATATAAAAATGTGAATATGCATGTCATTCTGTTTGCAATAATTTTGACCGCAATGTCATGTAAATTTTAATACGAAAATGCGGACTATTATACTGCTTAAATAGTGGCCCATTCTACCTCAATTAATGTATATATTCAGAATATAAGAACTGAAAATCATTGCATACATAATGATACACGTTATTTGACACATCTTAAGGATTTTATTTGCCTTTCTTACTGCGCACGTCACTGTTTTATTTTGTTTCAAAGCTTAAAATATTCGGAATTTTTAACCTTGTTAGGAAAATCAGTACAGAAGTAATCCGTCAATTCATTCTTACAAAATTTGGTTCATAGCTTATTATTAAAATTACTAGCATAAATTCATAATTATGGAAGGCCGGTGGGTCATGCTTATTGCTAAATGCTTTTTGCAAATTGCTTTTTTGCTAAATGATTTTTGGCATGCTACTTGGTAGTTGCTTTTTTTGCTAACTGCCTTTTGCTAAATGCTTGTTGGCCGGTGGATCATGTAAATTGCTAACTGCTTTCTGCTAACTGCTTTTTGGCCGGTAACTGCTAATTGCTTTTTGCAAATCGCTTTTTGCAAATTGCTTTTTGCAAATTGCTCTTTGCGAAATGCTTTTTGCTAACTGCTTTTTGCAAACTGCTTTTTACTAACTGCGTTTTACTAAATGCTTTTTGGCCAGTAATTGCTAATTGCTTTTTGCAAACTGCTTTTTGCTAATTGCTTTTTGACCGACAATTGCTAATTGCTTCTTGCTATATGCTTTTTGGCTGGTGGATCATGTTAATTGGTAGCTGCATTTTGCTAAATGTTGATTGCTTAATGCTAATTGCTATTTGCCAAATGCTTTTTGCTTAATGTTTTTCTTTAGGTCAAAAAGCAATAAGCCAAAAGGAATCAGCAAAATACAATTAGCAAAAAGCAATTAGCAAAAAGCATTTTGTAGAAAGAAATCAGCAAAATACAATTAGCAAAAAGCAATTAGCGAAAAGCATTTTGTATAAAGAAATCAGCAAAAGGCAATTAGCATTTAGCAAAATGCAATAAGCAAATAGCTAAGCGACTAGCAAAAAGCAATTAGCAAAAAGCAAAGCAAATAGCAAAAAGCAATGAGCAAATAACAATTAGCAAAAAGCAATTAAAAAAAAGCAATTAGCAAAAAGCAATTAGCAAAAAGCATTTTGCAAAAAGCAATTAGCAAAAGGCAATTAGCAATAACTGACAAAAAGCATTAAGTCAAAAGCAGTAAGTAAAATCAGTTAGCAAAAAGCAGTTAGCAAATAACAAGATCCACTAACCAAAAAACATTCAGCAAAAAGCAATTGGCAAAATGCATTAAGCAATTAGCATGACCCACCGGCCTTCCATACATAATATACATATTTGTAGTTTAGCAAAATTTAGTGTTGGTACGGAAACAATTTTCAATTCACTGTGACATTTACGGATTGACATCAAAAGCAACCATCATTTGAGTTGTCTTCCGGAAACCATTTAGTTTACGGTAATCGACAGGCAGAACGACCATATCATGTATCATTTGAAAACCCATTTTACGCTACTTAGGACTATTTTACACTTCCTCTGTATATGGAGTTCACATGTCTTGAAATGAATTATTGAGTGATTGTCATACTGAATGGTGTATAACTGAGTCGTGTATAGTTGAAATTTAAGTTTTCTTTATGTACTTTTCATGTGTTTTTTAGAAGGCCATGTTTAAACTAAGTTATATGAATATTCTTTCATATTTCTGTACATGTTACCTTCTTTAAATAAAGAATTTATTATTATTTTATTATTATTATTATTATTATTATTATTATTAATAATAATAATAATAATAATAATAATAAATCACTGCAATGTGGTCTAGATGTCTCTTAGTAAACAAAATCCACAACATTTGTTTTACCCGATATGTTTGTAGCACATTGTATTAGAACGGTTAAAAACTTATTTTAAAGTGATCAGCCAATAAAATCCTATTTCGGAAAACGTGTCCACTAGCCCTATGTACAATAACGGTAACTTATTTTGAAACTGGACCAATAGATACACATAAACTGCACTATGTTTTCATGGATTAAAAGTTAAAGTCTTTGTTACAGTAACAAAGTAACCACGATATTCTCAATTGAACTAAATAGAAAATATTGCGGCTATTCTGGTTTCATGAATCACTCATCTCTTACATCATCATCGACAACAACTGTATGAGGAGTCACATAAATCTTTGAGTTGATATAAGAAATGTTGGTGACAGACACATCTATTTCTATAAAAAGTACATGTTCTGTCTAATACACTTTACTTTAGAAAGATTGATCTCAGTTATGTGACCCTGTCTATGTTTACTGAGTATCGGCCGGCTGCTCAAAGCTGAAGTGTTTATAAGTCGTACACACGAAACAAGGCACCTGGTCTTAGGACATCTGATAAATGTGGTCACCAGTTTCCAGCCTGCCAAGCGTAATATGATACAGCCATCAAGGCATCCATGAGCCGCATGCTCCCATACCAAAAAGGCAAAAAGAAATAATGATTGATAACAGTTAGTATTGATAAGGTGGATCATACATTTATAAAATGTCTTCTAAAATGTAATGGTCGTAGAGATCGAATCTAAGCCTGAAAACCATGTACTCATATAAATAAGTGTAGTCAGCATATGGTACTAGGATAGATGACTGTTTTAGGTACAAAATAAACATGCTCAGTTTATTATTTTCATCTAAATATCTGAATTCCCGAAGAACAAACTAATTTAATCAAGATACTATTATAACCAGAACAGACGGCGTTGATTTACTGCTAAACATGTACAAATTAAGTGTTGCTACTTACGACTGGTTGTCTAATTTTCTCTGAACTTAGTCATCCGATGTCGGAGTCGTCCAATACCAAACTTAAGTTGGCATGCGCGGTTAATTTAGTCCACTCGCAGCCGTTTCCCATTGTCAACTCGAACATTTTTACATGATAATTTATAGTTTTGAACGTCATCGGGATTTTATTTGAAGTGATATTGTTGTATAATTTTACGTTCACTTATTCTTCGTGTTTCTAAAATTTTCTCACATGGCCAATAGATAGCAGTCGTCCTATTTGGGCTTTGGATTTGCCACAGTCTTTAACAACTTGAAATTCTCTACATGCTTGTCAGTCAACATTTTATCATTTGTGTTGCAAAGTTGTCCACGGGACACCGTACACAGTGTGCTGGTTTCCAGTCAAAGGACATCATGGTTTTTTTTAAAGCTTTAGGAGAAGAGTGGTATATTGTTGTTACTTTACGCTTGTGATATTGAGCATACGTCAAGATAATCTCTCCTCAATAGCTTATGCTAGCTTTATGATGGCAGTCAGTTCTGTGTTTTCCAATTATGTATGTCCACCATTTCTGTAAACTCTGAGTTTGACATTACTGACAAGCAGGTAGACAAGGGGCAGAACAGCCAGACAGATGTAGATATGACGAGTAAACTGGTTCAGTTTCATATGTTGCAGTTCTTGCTTAACAATCTGTATACACGTGTGTACACGTCGATTAACAAGTGTTAAGTTTCCTCTGGTCATTCCATCATATTTCTGGTTGTAACTCTAGTAAATCAATCTTACAAAATATTTTATCTACAAGGACAATATAGCTCAGGAAAACACATGTTAATTGACATTAACGGTGAAACTATGAAATTTTGTTCAAGGCTTATTTTTAAGTGCAATATAAAAGACGATTAAGTAAGAATAAACAAGTAAAAATATAGTATACAGAGAGCTTGGTTAAGTTAAAAGATAAAAACATAGTCCTAACATTATTTAGAAGTTGACCATACCAAGGTTCTCCTTGAAGGAATCGAGACGATTTGACTGAATGAGATATACTATTCTAATATCTGATTTCGTTAGACTCCTCGCTAAATATTCGTGAGGTAGTCTGGAAAGAACTTGCAATGGCTTTCGTTTAAACCTTAGCATCTCCCCTTTTATTGAATGGTGAGCTACATGCTTATTTTAGGCCTTGTTGAGGTTAATCTATCAAAACTGCCAAAAATCCCCATCGGCTATTACTAGGCTGACAGGTGCACGTTGACATAAACTTCAAGAATAAAAAATTAAATGCAGTAAAAAAAAGTCAAAAAGAATAAAAGTATGACAGTGTACGTTTGTGTCAAGTTGAAAACTTCAAAGCTGGTGAAAAATATGTTCTTTTGACTCATCAATAATATATAAAATTGGCGGTATGATATATCGGAGGGGTTTAGAATGCTTGAAGGTCCGTTTGTAAAACAGTAGTTCCAAATAACCACAATGTATGAGGAAAAAGAATACTAGAAATAACTGGCATAACTGTAAATTTGCCGAAGTGACATAGGATGCATGTGACGAGACATCCTCACTGTTCCCTCAATACATGATGGTATAGGAACATAAATCATGATCAGTCGGGATAAGTCATGTCTGTATTGTAATGTTTGCATGCCAAGTTCCTTTAGTCAAACTTACTGAAATAGACAGAACTGTAAAATCATTAGCGCAGAATGTTGACCCGTATTTAAGTCACGTCTACGATTTCCTATACCAACCTGGCACTTCTAAGGGACTAACAGTAAAGACTGAAGATAATGAAACTTATTTTTCTGTTTCTACTTTTATCTCCACCAAAATGTACTATTATAACAGCTAGTTTTGCATCTGAAAGGTCCTTTTTAAAAGAACACAGCACAGTGTCAAATCGAATATATAAATAAAAAATGTTTATTGCTTTAACTTGATTAATCTTACTAACCGCTCCCTTTACGCCATTTGCAAACGGAATGGCCGAGGCGGCAAGGTGCCCGAAAAATCACTGAGAAATACTACGAATTAGTTATTTTTCTTGCGCTATTCATCGTCGAACATTAATCCAAGGTTTGTAATCATATTAGTGGATAACTGTTTATGCTTTACCTTTACATCTATTTGATCTGTTAGAGAATATGCCTCTGAATATTTTGAGAAGTTTTTTGTGTCGCCATTTTCGCCCGACCCTCGAATTTTTATAATTTGTTATTATGATTGATAGGTGCCTAGATAATTTTTCAAGATGATTTTACTAATACTAGTATGTGAAAAATAGTAATCTGTTCAACAACAAAATTTGCCTATCTCAACAAACAAGTCTAAACACTATTAACATTGTTTTAATGAAGAAAGAGCAGTATTACCTCCCCTGCATTTGTGAATCATGGTCAAGGGAAGTAAATAGATGATTATAATTGTCAGTGACACTGTTTGCAGTATTCTGAGAACCTAGGCTCTTTGTAAATTTGCGAAGTGAGAATTTCCAGTTAAACATCAAAACAAAGATCTCCAGAATCATCGTGAAAAGACAGACTAGCTATGTCATGCTGTTCCAACAAGTTCTAGGCGACGCTGTGACATCATACTGACAAGTTAACCAATCGGATTGCTAGACCCAAGTATTTGCCGGGATCTCCAGGGATCGAGACCTAAGCCACGGAGCCCCTGCGAAACTCGCTAAAAGACTGAAAAATCACGGTAGAATAAAACTTTGCAAAAAATGAAATCCCACAAAGCTCATGAAATATAAACAGGCTGATGCAATTGCCCAATCGGGCTTTCGAAAATCAGCTTTTTTAAAAATGATTTTTTTCACTTGGAAAAGGTGTGAACACATTGTGCATGATAAAAACATCTAAAAAAGGTTTAAAAGTACAGAATTATTCATGTTTTCCTGCAAAAATTTGTCTCCGATTGTGAAGAAAAGACTTTTTGGCTTTTCTTTTTAAACTTTATTGACAGAAAGTTCTAAAACAGCTCAGATTCATAGAAAATACACACATAATTATAAAGAAACCCAAATTAAGATACACAAAGGTATAGTTTGTTGCGCGGTCCTTTTTTTGATTTCACATATAAAATATATGGAAACTGAAAGTAGAAGGGCCAAAAACCTGGCGCAAGAAATGGCTGGATAGAATTTGGTGATGTGGAGTTTTTTCATACCCTACTAATGCAAATAACATTCCCTAGCTGTTTCAGAAACATTCATGAAGATTTGCACTGAAAATCTTAAAAATGTGTTTTTCAGTGATTTCAAACTTATTTTAATTGTGTTAAAAATCTCAAGATGACTTTTTATTCACTTTTTAAATTTATTCTCTACATCTGAACTTTGTAATAGAATTTAAATTGTATGAAATTATTCATTTTTAAAAAGTTTATTTTTGGAAGCCCGATCGGACAATTGCATCAGCCTGATAAACCTACGTCCAATTTTAAATAAACAAGGTCAATATCCAGATGCATTATATCAGTAATTGGTTAATTAAGCAAGAAGTTATGTGTACACTTCCAGTGGATTTAGTCATTAGTGACAAAACTGATATGTTGACGTGTGTTTGTGTTGTCACCACAGTACCATCTAAGGTAAATGCCTGGAAGATAAATTCCGATAGTAAGTGCCTACAACTTTTATCAGCTGTCAAACGGTGAACTGTAGATTGTGAAGATTTGTGACCCGCGTTTCCTAAATCTTTGCTTACCTTGGAATTGGTTGTCGAATTTTTTATCAATTTTTAGCATCCTTTTCAAAAAAGAAGTGGCTAGGTAGCTGGATCAATATTATCATTTGTATCTATATTATTATTATTAATATGATTTAATCATATGCTGATTTCCCTTGTTTTTTTCAACAAGATTGTCATATGATACTTATTTTTTTGAAAATTAGAAGCAGAGAAATCCAGCAGAAAATGTTAATTGTGAAACCTATTAATGAAAAAATTAAGGTTAAATGTGAAATGCAACAAGTGCATGAAGCTACAGTACAGGCCTGGAGGATTATGCAAAAAACGCGAAGTGTGGAGTTTTTCACGCCACACTTCGTGTGAGTAACTCGGGGGGGGGGGAAATAACGTGACTTTGCGTGTGCTTGGAGTGCCTGAAGTGATCGCGTCTGGAGAAATGTCGCGTCACTTCGCGGGAGTAAAATCGCGGCACTTCGCGTGGTTTTACAGGTAAATGAACGGGTTTACGGGACATAAAAATCAAATTTATTATATGCGGTAGAAACATGTCTACATGTAAATGTTTTTGAGTTGTATGCATATTACATTCAAAAATATTTGCCGACCAATGCACGTTTATTTAGCGTGTTCAATATATTTTATCACCAAAAATAAAACTTACATATAACATCAAGTATTCCCAACAGGGCGTTCAGTAGACCCGAGCTCCCGGGTTTTGACCCGTGAAAATTTCGAAATACCCGTATTTGACCCGCGATAAAAATGCCCGACGAGTCATATTTGACCCGTAGGAATTTTCATTCATGCGTCGATTCTTTACCGTGCGTGTCAATCAACTTGTTAATTCCAAACACTCTGGCCGTTGCAACCGTTGACGCGTCAGAAAGTGAGAACGGGGGCGGAGCTTGTATTTTAATCTACTCGCTTTCAGTCAATCAGCGACGATCATGCACGTGCACATTGTCTCGGCTTGATAATGACGTAATCAATGGATGATTGGATTTAATTGACAAGCAATAAACACATGTTCGGCATCTATTATGTGTATAAGGTGTTGTAAACACGCGGCATATGAATGATGCAATCAAAAGAGTTGGCGCATCATTAAGTAGATGATGGTGACACTCGAATTAGATAATTAGTGGATGTTTTTTCGGCGACAACAAATGTGAAATTCGGCGCGAGTTTAAATTATTCGTAAGAGCGCATTTATATTGACTTCCATGTTGAAAGTTTAATTAACGTTATTTTCACTTCCAAGAGCCTTTCTTTTCCATCATGCTTAAAAAACTTGATATGGAAAGATAATCAAAATAATGAGCCTTATAAATTCGTGTCAAATAACCTTCAATATTTGTTAATTACAATAAAATCGCGGGGATAAAAGACGAAAATCGCGGTCATGCGAGATCGCGAAAATATGTGACAAACGGGAAACAACGTACATTTTAGCCTGGGAAAGGGATCAGCAACTAGATCTATCTTGTTTAAGAATTTTTGGAAAATATAACTACAGCTTCAGAACACAAACTGAAAAATATGATGTGCTAGCGCTAGAGTACAAGGCTGGAAACCCTATGATCCATGGTTCGACCCTTAAAAATCTCACCTTGACTCTTGAAAATTTGATTTTGACCCTTGAAAATTTAGGCTGAAGAGTCAATGACCCTTGAGTTTCAAGGCCTACCGGACGCCCTGCCCCAACTATTATTTCTGTAATCCAAAATTATCAGACTTTTGTCTAGAATTACTTTTTCATGTCTCAAACTGTCAAATATCTCGGTCTGTTTGATGCCACGTGCTTCACTAAGATCAAACAAAACTCACATGTACAATACAAGTGCGTCGGCGTTTGTTGTTTGATCTCGTGACACCTGCGGCTTTGTCTTTATGAATAAAAGAGATTGGAGTAAAAATAAATATTTCGGCAAAGGTCATTCATTAAAATAAATAGTATAAAATCGTTACTGGAAAATCCTTGGCTTTGACAGTTGATGAAACAATTAATGACAAAAAAACGCTGGAACGCCGCGATTTTATTTAAAACAGAACATTTTTATTAGCTCACCTGAGCTGGCTCAGGGTGAGCTATTAGGATCGATGAATGTCCGTCGTCTGTCGTCCGTCGTCCGTCCACATTTAGTTCGTTAACACTCTAGTGGTCACATCTTTTCCTCAATTGTCACGAAACTTGGTCAGGATGTTTGCCCCAGTAATTACTCGGACGAGTTCGAATATGGGTCATCTCGGATGAAAAACTAGGTCACATGACCCAAAAATAGAAAAATCTTGTTAAGGCTCTAGAGGCTACTGTTTCAGTCCAAATATCCTGGCAATTTGTCAGAAAGGTTGTTTGGTTGATTTCTAGCTTAAGTTTTAATATTGGTCACCTGGGGTCAAAAACTAGGTCACACAGCCCAAATATGGAAAAACCTTGTTAACACTCTAGAGGTAACATTTTCAGCCCAAATATCCTGGAAATTTGTCAGAAAGGTTGTTAAGATGATTTCTAGCTCAAGTTCGAATATGGGTCATCTGGGGTCAAAAACTAGGTCACAGAGCCCAAATATGGAAAAACCTTGTTTACACTCTAAATGTTACATTTTCAGCCATTGGAATTTGTCACAAAGGTTGTTTTGATGGTTTCTGGTTTTAATAATGTGTTGTTTATTGAACACCTCATTTGCTAATTTTATTGCAGTATTTTAACACCAAAAGATTGATAAATGGCATTTGTCTTGTAATCAGTATACATCTTGGATCTCTCTATGGTAAGGCCAGAGTTTTTATATCTCTTGGTTTATGCGACTGCTTGTACTATTTTTTGAAAAGATAGAATAACAATGACATTATGAACTGACATTTTATTTTTATTATTTCCGCTGTTCCGACTCCATAGACTAGTTAATGAAGTGTCAGAACAGTAGGGATATATAATTGAAAGTAATTATTTTAAAGTGTTTATTTTGTTCGAAAATGACAATTATTGACAGGTGCAGTAGACTGATGTTCAATATGTGCTCTGTTCAATACAGTAGGAAAAGTCCTTCATACTCAATATTTAAGAAAACTTCCCATAAACCAAGCAATATAAAAACTCTGGCCTAAAATTGGCACTTGTATAAAGTTTTAAATAGCGATGATGCAATACATGTTCTTGACCCCTAGTTGAACTTACATGTTAAAGATTTTGGTAGTAATTTTTACATTCACATCACAAGAAAGTTCATATATAAAATTAAATCAATATTTGCAAATAATGAATAGCTTACAGTGCAGATCATGATCAGACAACAAAATAATGAATTGCTTACAGTGCAGATCATGGTCAGACAGCAAAATAATGAATAGCTTACAATGCAGATCATGATCAGACAGCAAAATAATGAAAGTGCAGATCATGATCAGACAGCTAAACAATGAAAGGACAGATCATGACCAGACAGCTAAATAATGCATAGCAAACAGTGCAGATCATGATCAGACAGCAAAAAATAAAAAGCTGACAGTGCAGATCATGACCACCCAACATACAATGAATAGCTTACAGTGCAGATCATGATCAGACAGCAAAAAAATGAATAGCCAACAGTGCAGATCATGATCAGACAGCAAAATAATGAGGCCTAGAGCTTAGATATTCAGCATGTGGCAATAATTGACTCTACCAAGATTGTTCAAATCATGACCTCAGGGTCAAAATTAACCCTGCCTGGGGGGGTCTTTTGATTTTACATAGGCTTATTAAGAGGATATCATGAGCCAAAGGTAAAAATTGATCCTTTCTGCTATTAATAACCTTTTATTTTTGCCAATGGTAGACAGGTGAGCGATACAGGGCCATCATGGCCCTCTTGTTTAAATACAGAACAATAATTATTGGAAATGCTAATTGATAAATATTTTTTGCATTCACAACTCAGAGGTGTCACACAGCTTGGATTTGCAAACAATTTCATAACTGATTGAATTAGGACGACAGGCCATATTTTTCACACCAGTCACGAGTGACAATGCTAAGGGAGCAATTACAGTGGATTTTTAAAGGAAATAATTATTTTAAATCAACATAATTAAAGGTGATAAATATTTTAGGTTCTGACAAAAAATAACTATGCTTTTTGAAACAACAAAAAAAAACCAGCATAACGCTGATAACAGTATCGGCGATTCTCAATGAAAAACGTCGGCGGCGATGTCTGATTCGATCTTTGTGATTCAATGGATCTAAATTCAACAGGTTGCTTTTACAGGTGTGTTTTACCAATATTTTAATTAATAAATATTTTCACGCGAAGTCACTCCAAAATACTCGGGAGAAACGCGAAGTCCCGTGATCGAAATTTTCACTCCAAACGGCCGCGAAGTGACTCCATTGAATGGAGTCATTTTCATTTTTTCTCCGATTTACGCGAAGTCACGTTTTTTCTACTCACTCCACACTTCGCGTTTTTTGCATAATCCTCCAGGCCTGTACTGTATATGATGTCACAAATATTTATGTCATGTGGTTTCAAAATGGTTGACTAGATGTTTAAGAAAGCTTAGCAAAGAATGTTGTTAACAGATATATACTTTTTTCCTCACAAACATGGTCTACAGAATCACGGACATAAATACATACCTGCATATAGGTCAGTAATAAAGAGGTCATTTATTTTAAAGAAAAAATAGAAAATATTGTGGAATTATGAAAATCAAAGATATTTCAAAATCTTTCTTAAATGGACACTTATAGCACAATATATTTTCCAAACATAAATAATAGCACAACATATTTTCCAAACATAAATAATATGTTTAGTGAACGTTAATAGGGATCACGCTAGCCCAGACCCATAGGGAAAAGTGACTTCTCCCTCCAGAGACAATACGGAGAAGTTTTTCAGAACAGGAAGAAGTTTGTATAACCCGTTGATACCTTTTCATGTAAAATCAGTATACCCTTTTCATACTAAAACAACTGCATGAAACTGCATGAGTGGTATCGAGATCAACACTCTAAAGCATTGTCAGTGTTTTTGAAAATTAGAGCGACTTTGTTTTCGCCTTTCTATGCAATCACGGTGAAATGGACCATTTCGCCCATGTACATGTATATAAGTGGCTTTAACTTTTCTCATGAACTTTATTTACAGATGGAGGACTACTATACAATCCAGACTCCAGGTCACCACAGTACAATGTTTGCTGAACTACACACACTGCAGAAACAAGGGGTCATGTGTGATGTAATCTTAGCAGCTGAAGATGGAGAGGTCATGGCCCATAAGGTGATGTGTTTATTGTTTTATATGTACAATGTATTTAGGTTACATGCATATTGATAAGTTTTAGCTTAAAAACAACACATATTCACAGTTCATAGAATGTCTGTCAGTGCACATCCTGGATAAGTTTTTCGACTGATCAGGCTTCAGTTGTACAATATACGAATAATACTCTTTATTAAAGTTAAACTGTTCAAAATGATCATATTGCATTATGGTCATTATTTAAAATGCTAAAACAAGTTGAAAACACAGTGAATACAATAAAAACATAAAAAAAATAATTACTTGCTATAAGCATTAACCGAATATCGATTTTCATTATTAAAAGCATCTTTGATTATTGCGCCCGTCGTTTGAGGTGCAGACAGCTTTAAAAAAAAAAATGCGAAAATTTCAGTGGCCATTGTTCGCATCACGGACTTGATGATGGGATGCCTTTTCACTGGCCGCTGTCCGTGGACGGCAGGTGACCACTATTCCCAGCCTTTTTTAAGCAAATTTGGACAGGGGAATTCAGACTGGCTGCTAGTAAGTTAGTAACAGTTGACCGTTAGCACAAGTTTGACTGTTCTCATTTTCCAAGAGTATAAATCATTGTCCAAGACATACATGTAGCTATAGCATTGCATCATTTATCACTTGGTAAATCCATATGGAAAAAGAAACAATATCAGTATAAATGTAACTGAGTTACTCCTTTCAGGTTGTTTTGATGGCTGCCAGCAAGTATTTTAGAGACAAGTTGTCACCAGTCATGGGTCCTACAGCTTCCAAAATATGTCTGAAAGGTATTTCTGTTGTAGAGTTGGCTAACCTTATGAAATATATTTACACTGGTAAACTTCTGGTTGCTAAGGAGACCATGGACATCACCTTGGAAATTTCAGAAATTTTAGAACTAAATGGAGTAATTCAAGGGTATAAGGAGATTATCTCTTATGAACAGATGAAAGGCAGTAAAGATAATGAGTCAGCTCCAAAAATTAAGTCAGCTGCATCAGGATCAAGTTCTGTCAGTAAAAAGCCTGTTGAAAGTTCCTCTCGGCTAACTACAAATGTACAGTTGCCAAAAACTGAGAATCAAGCCAGTCCAGGCCCAGCTCTAACTGCTGTATCGAATGCCCCAAATGTCCTCTCCAGTAGTGCAGTAACACAGCCAACTGGTGCTAATGCAGTCTCTTCAACCAGTATTATGGCACAGCCAGATTCAAACCAGGGTTCCAAGGTGATAGTTACTGAACAGTCTGAGGATGGTTCTACAGTAACATACCAGGTAGATGGCCCTAGAGAGACAACAGAAGTCAGCACCAATCAGTACTCTTCAGACTACAACTTTGAAACTTTATTTGACCAGCAGTATATGGATGTGTCGGCAGGATCCAGGACCCCTTCTAAAACTTCAGGGATTAACAGTCCACAGGCTGTTATTTCACCTCCGAAGCTTAAGCCGATGTCTTCCTTACCTACAGACAGTCAGAAAATGGCAGAAGAACGAGCACAGCATCAAGATTTACTTGCTGTAGCCATAGAAACACTTTCAGATGTTCCACACTTAAAGCATTCTCCGCATGTGACCCAACCAGAAGTAGACAGAGCAGTCTCAAGTATTTCTAGTAGTGAAACAGTGGCGGTTGTTCCACATAATATTTTCAAGGCAGAGGAATGTAGTAATTTGGAAGATTTTGAGAATGGCAAAACTGATACAAAAACAGTCACAATGAGTGCAGGCTCTGTCAGTAATGAGCTAGGTGGAAAAACAGATGTGTACACAGTTGCTTTAGATCCAGCATCAATAAAATCACCTCTGAAAATGGCGAGGCCAAAGAGATCAAAGTCAGCAAAGGAAAAGGAAGCTGAAGAAAAAGCAAAAATGTATAGACAAAAGAAGGCTCAAATTCTGCAAGCTGTGACCACTACTGATTTACCAGTTATTCAAGATACAAATTATGGCCGTGGGAAAAGGCAAAGAGTTGCTACAAGCAATCAGGATTTTCAGTATGAGAGCCTCTCTAAAGCAAAAAAGAAACCCTTTGTTCCCAGGATTTTACTTGCCTCAAAGAATGTCACAGGACAAGGTATTCATGATAATAAAGTTAGGAAAAGTATAAATGAAAGTGAGCTGCAATCAATTTTTGTAGGTACAACCTTAGGTACAAAAAATGTAATGGAAGAGAAGCAACATTTTGGAGCTGATGACTTTGGGCAAGTTGTTAATTTTGACAGTGATGATAATGTAGAAGATGATGTTGATGGAATGATTGCCGATAACTTAATAGCTGCTTTGAATAGTGATGAAAGCATAAATGAAGAAAAGAAAAGCAGCAAGGAAAATGTCACAGAATCAGAAACATATGGAACTAATAATCCGAAAGGTGAGATACTAAATGAAACTTCTAAGAATCCTAGTGGCGCTCAAGAAGTAGCAAATGAAAATGAAAAAGGTAACAATACACCTTCAGGTACAAACATTCATAAAGAGTTATCTGAAAATGAAGACAGGGAGTCAATAGATGACCTTCAGTTGCAACACCTTGATGAAGCTACAGAAGAAAAAATTAGATCAAGTGCTACTAAACGGAAAACAAGAACGCCACGGAAGTTGCCTTTATCAGATGAAGAGAAAGGAAATGACAGTGGATCAGAAAGAAGAGAAAATATATCGGTAGAAAAGAAAAGAGGAAGCAGCAGGAGCTTAAATCTGGACAAAGAAAAGGAAACCGAGATAGTCAAAAGTTGTAGTAAACCAGTAGAAGATTCTGGTGATAACAGTGAACAGACTAAAAACAAATACAGGATAGCAACAGTTTTAGGTGGGTTAAGCAAGGACTTCAAAGAAAAAAATGTATCAAAACCTTCAGAGATAAAGATAATTGCCCACAGTAAAGTTGACGACATTGACTTGGATGAAGTAGAAAGGCTAGTTCATGATAGTGATGCAAAGAAAATAATAATTGTTCCAAAGAATTTTCAGCCAGAGGTAAGACTGAAGAAACAAACCACTGAGGAAATGCTACAGATGGCTAAAGATATAGCAAGTAGCCAAAGAAAAACTTCCTTGGGTGAAAGAAATGTTGCAATAGAGGATAATGAAGATGGTGTTGAAATCAATAAGAATAACTTACATTCTCCTATGGATGCAGAGAGCATATTGAAAGATAGTGGCAAAAGGAAGAATGAAAAGTCTGGAAATGTTTCTGTAGTGAAGAGAAGGAAAATTGTTGGGAAGATGGTTAGTAGAAAAGAGAGTCTCCCTGATTCAGTTAAAGAAACTGGTAAAGATTTCTCTGTTCTCAAATCTCCTGGGAAAGCAAATAAAATAGATATTATGACGAACAAGGGGAATCACCCAGGGATATCAGTGAGCTACAGTGCATGTGTAGAAAGTTTGAAAAGAAATGTGAAATCTTCATTAGGTTCACAAGAGAACAATTTAGAAGCAAGAGAGAAACAAGAAAAGGGTGAAGCAGAGACCAGAAGAAAGAAAGAAAATGAAAAAGTATTCACTACAGAATGTGAAACAGATACTGGAGAATTACATAAACAAGGCAATTCTATGGCACAAACTTGTCCAGAACATGTAAGTATATACATTTTTTTGTATTGTATACCCTAATGTAGATGACAATTCTTAAAAGGATATTGGTTTCAAAATTCATTGTAAAGCTTGAAGACTTAACTTGAGTAATTCAGCATATTTATGCCCACCATCAAAGATGGAGAAGTATATTAGTTTGCACATGTTTGTTTGCTGTTAGACCAAACCTTGGCTAATAAATAACCAGAGAACACTTTGGCCTTTGTTCCTCAAAGTTGGTAGGTTGTTTGTCATGGCAAGTAGAGGATCCATATTGATTTTGAGGTCAAGGTTACAATGACCTTCAACAGAAAAACTAACTAGAGAATTCTTTGGCCTAGGTCCTTAAACTTGGTAGATTGATTGAAAATGACAAGATCATCATGATGCTTAAAGACAGATTGTGTGTTTTGTCTCACATCTGCACTCGATTCTTTCTTGCTGGTTTACAGAACTGCTTGTTCTCGTCAACGAGTGTGTCAAGTCTTAAGCGACACCAAGCAATGTTCCATGACAAGCGAGCCTCAGAGACATTAGGTAAGGGTGAAAAGGCAAAGAAGCTTAAGAAGGCCTCTAACAAGACGGAAGACAAACTGCCAGATACTCCTAATCAAAGCATAGTGAAGAAGGAGGTTCCAGATGACCTGGAAGACGAAGTGAATGTAAGAATTTTATCACAATGCATGTACTGTTGGTTCATATGTATGTGTCCTCTTTGGTAATTGGTTAGACATTAAATGACACTTTGTGCCAGGGTGAGCTTTAGGATGGATGATTGTCTGTTATCAGCCCGTTGTCCATCAACGTTTTGCTTCAAAAGACATCCCCTCTGAAACCCCTGGGCCAGTGTTAATGAAACTTGGCAAAGATGTTCCTTGCATGAAGCTCTACCAAAATTGCTCAAAGAAATTCATTCCATGCAGAACTCTGGTTGCTATGGCAACAAATGGGAAAACTTTTAAAATCTTTATCTGAAACTGCAAAGCATTAAGCTTAGATATTTGGCATGTAGCATTGCCTATTGTACCAAAATTGACAATATATATATAGAAAAAAAAATGTCTTTGGTAAACCACAAGGTCTAGAGCTTAGATATTTAGTATTTAACATTGTTTAGTGGTCCTCTGCCAAGTCTGTTCAAATCATGCCCCTGGAGTCAAAATTGACCACGCCTGCTGGGGGGGGGGTGGGTGTCACTTGTCTTTAGATAGAAAACTCGCTTCAAATGAGTTACTATAGCAACCATTGACTTACCAAGCAACCACTGACTTTCCCTAGCAACCAGTGACTTCCTAAGCAACTACTGACTCCCTTAAGCAACAAGTGACTTTCTTAGGAAAGTGCACCAAGTCTTGTCCTCAGGTGAGCGATAAAGGGCCATAATGACCCTCTTGTTTATGTATCCTGGTACTGGATACAGGTCTGATATCTGACATTAAAAGTGTTTTACATCATGAAGTAAGATTGAAATACCAAAAAAACTGTTACACTGACTTGTATATGACATGCTTATCGATTTATCGCAGGCACAATTCTCAGTTATGAGGGGAATATTTGAACTGATACATTTGTATCTCGAAAGTGCTATTTTGTAGATTTGAAAGCCTGGAAGTCCTAGCACTTGTTGCTGACAACTGTTTTGTAGCTAAGAATAATTTTTTTTTTTTTACAGAGTGATGGGCAGATGAAGTCAATTGGAGCAGGAGGTAAGTGAGTTGTTCAGCTTCATGTATAATAAGTGTAGGGTTGTCGGCCTATCTGAACAAAACTTGATCAGAGTTTATCAATTTGAATTTTTATAAGAACTTTAGTGGTTATCAACATCTTTCTGATACATGTATTGTAATCTAATTTTTTGAGCTTTTTGGCCTGTAATTTTCAAACATTTTAATTCCTTCTTGTGTTGCTGCGAAGATACTGCAAGCGATCTTTAAAGCATTGTCCGACAGAAATAGAAGTAACTCCATGATAAGGGCATTAGTTAACAGGGTTGGCATAAAAATGGGAAATACACCCAGGACGGGAATTACTGGTATTTATGAAGCTCATCTCTTTAAATTGAATTCAGTTCTCTTATAAAGTTGTGTTTCCGAGCAAAAGGTCTTCATTTAAAGGGAGTATTTCCCACTATTTCCAACTTTTGCCAGATCTGGATCATTTCCCAGGACAGGAATTGCTGGGAAATTCCTGCAGGTTTTCACTTCCCACACCGTGGAAACACCAACCAACCCTGCATTAGTAAGCTTCTTTAGTACTGCAGGTAGAACTAGTTTGTGTGATTATGTGGTAGAAATTGTTCCTGTTACAACTTACATGTATAATACTTCTGCACTAAGAAAGAAATGGTACCTTTGCTTTATGCATTAGTAATGGCAGTAAAAATAGTTCCTGTAGCAATACTGCTGTAGAAGAAATGGTTCCTGTAGTAATGATGGTAAAAATAGTTGCTGTGATAATACTTGAGCAGTATAAATAGTTTCGTAGAAAAAATGACTGTCATCTTACTATGAATGTCTATTTTCAGATTCTGATGTACAACCTGAATGTTTTTATTGTGGAAAGATTTTCAAGAATAAAAAGATACTGAAGAAACATGTGAATTACTCACACTCTGGTAAGTTATGTTTGTAAAATATTTGATTGATCTTTCAAGTATTGTAAAAAAATCGCTGATTTCATATATGTCCATATTTTCAAGAACTGAGAATGTATTTGCAAAGCTGAATACTTGTCTTGCCATTCCTTGGCAGCTATCTAAGCTAGCCTTTTAAGAAATCTTATTTTGGTTTTAATTCACCTGAACAAGATATTACAGTGTTGGAAGATATGGGAATTCATGGGAACTCTGGTCATGATCCTCCTGCATTGTTAACATTTTGTTGTTAAGAGTTCTCAAACCTTTTTCTCATGCATATGTGTTGTTGATAGCAAGTGGTTCTGCATTTATGTCCAGCGCAGATCATGATCAGTTTGCCCATTTTTGCAGTCAGC
This sequence comes from Saxidomus purpurata, assembly GCA_022818135.1. NCBI lineage: Eukaryota > Metazoa > Mollusca > Bivalvia > Venerida > Veneridae > Saxidomus > Saxidomus purpurata. Next base: position 37,728,345 of record JAFMSR010000007.1, read on the forward strand.
TTACATTGCACTTTTGTTACCCATTTGTTTTCCAGTTAATAAATTTTACCGAATTCCCCTTTGAATAATCAATGGTTTTATCCCAACTGAAAGATCAACAAGTCTGTTAAAAGAGTTATGTTAAATTTATGTCTCTCTTTCAGACCGGAAGAAGCTGATTTGTGAACAGTGTGATTTTACGACACCATTTGAGTCGAGCATGTCTACTCACATAATGCTCAAACATACACTGGATAAGGTAAAAAGAGCTGAAATTATGTCAGAGCAGTTCATGCCACTGCTAAGATAAATGTTTAGTATTTTGACAAATGAAATGCGTAACTTGTACAAAAGAAAACAGATTAATTGATTATGTAAATAAACAAATTGGTTTAACCTTATTACATGTATCACCCCGCCATGTAGCGGGCAGAGGGTATAGGAATGGTCTCAAGCAGTCTGTCAGTAACATTTCCTGTCTGCTCCATATATCTTTAACATACTATTTGCAGAACCCATAAGCCAGTAACAATGGGTCAAGGTCACATCATAAGGTCAGACATTGGTTCTTACAATTCCTGTCTGCTGTGTCAAATGTTCACCATTTCAAGATGAGCAGAAACCATGATTGTGTCATGTTGGGTCTAGGCCACAATCACAACTTCAGGTCAAATGTTTGAATCTTGAATTTTCTCTATGCTCTACAGGGCTCTCGTTTGGCAAAATTTGGGGCCGAATATGGCCACATCCCCCTTAAATAAATGTTTAGTTTTTCCCCTGTTTGCCAAAACTTGTCAAAGAAAAAAATTATTTAAACAACCATGAGCCGATCCTGATAACATGTATCCCGCGTCTATACTAGCGAGGGTATTGGAATGGTTTATAGCGGTCAGCGTAGTATTTCCGTCTGCCAAAATGTCTTTAACATTCCTATTTGCGAACAAAATGCCAGTAAAAAGTGGGTATGATATTTGATAAGGTAGCTTTGTTTCTTTAGATTTTTGATATGTCAAATGTTCACCTTTCAAGAAATTATTTGAAAATCATGCAAAATTCCCCCCTGTATGGGCCCTGGCCCCAGTCTCAAGAGGTCAAATGTTTGAATCTTGAGCCCTGCTCTACATCTCCTTAACCCTTTGCTTGTTGCTAGTACTTCCTCCATGATCTACTTTCTGAAAAAATTTATTACATTACATTATTTCATTGGTACCTAGGATAAGTTGTCAGCTTGTTATACAATAGTACTTTAATCTTTCAGCCAATGCTTAGCTGCAAGTACTGCTCATATGAAACACCTCTGACTGGAAATCTCCGGAAACATATATTTGGTACACATGGATTGTTCATTGTAACAAAACAGCACCGTAAAATGCCTCTGTATGCAAAATATGAAGAAGGTACAATTTTGACTAAAGATGGGCACTTGTTTGACCCAGAAACCATGAGGCTACCAAAATTACCCAAAAGGAGCGGAGTGAAAGAAGAAAATCTAGACAAGACGGGTGGTGATAAAGACAGTAAGAAGACTACAAGAATAGCATTAAGTAAACTTCCTGTTGAAGAATTTGTGCAAGAAATGATGAAAAGGCATGAAAAGTATTTGACTTTACCAGAAAAGAATTTTAGCTTTATGAGTAGCTCCATCGCCCAGGCGACAGAACATCCCTCGTTCCCTCAAGCCTCTCCACAAGTTAGAAATACGAGAGCAAACAAGATCTATAATATGAAGAAACTGAAGCAAACTTTCCAAGATCAAGTGGAACAGAGTCCAGCTACTTATGGCCTTGGTAATCTGCATGGTATGGATCAAGGTCAAGTGAGTGGAGGGCTTGGCGGTATTCCACAAGTTGCAAGTGAAGTGGAGGTAACACATGATTACCCACCAGAAGTCGTACTTGAAAATGTTGAGGCTGATGCTTCCCCTCCAACCACAGTTCTCACTATAAGTGAGCAGCGAAGCGACGATGGATCTGAAATGATTATCATCAATCAGGCTGGTAAACAGACTGTAGTAAGATCTAAGGATTTCTACGACACTCTTGCGGCCACCGGTCATGATGCCAGTCAAACACTGGGTGTTATATCGGCACTACTTCAGGCAGGAGAACAGATTGAGATCAGAGAACAAGAAGAACAACTTGTTGAAATACAGAATATGTAACAAATATGGATAATCTTGGGTTAAAAACTAGTTCACATGCTTAAATAACAAAAAATCCCCATATATACCGTAGAGATCAGCCATATTTACAACCCAGGTGTCATGAAAATTGGTCAGAACATAATTTTTGGTTCAATGATTTCTAGGTCAAGTTTAAATCTGGGTCACATAGGGTCAAACTTGGCAACATGGTCAAATCAGAGAAAAGCCTTTTTAACACTAGGGGCCAGTTTTATTACCAAGTCATCATGAAAATACATAGTTGAAGGTTTAGTTTTCTCCACATTGGGTCATAAGTAGGCAATGTATTCTGGTGAATGATATAGGACCATCTTGGCCTTCCTTATTTAGTCAAATACTACTACATGTACATTGAATTTCATTTCCGGTCTTTATCTTCCACATGCATGTACCGATTTTGATATCACTACTCAAACACATACCCCAAGGGTGTGTCATGCGCAACAACTAGCCCCCTACTCCCAAGGTGGTCAAGGTTGCATGCACATGTAGGGCTCACACTTGGTGCTCAAACACTACTAAATGTAGTTTTGTTTCCAGTCTGTATCTTCTGCATGTAGTACCGATTTTGATATAACTGAACTTCACACAATGATTACCCATAGCACAAGGGTGTGTGATGCACAGCAACCAAGGTCAAAGTCACTCTTCCGGCACAAGCACAATTTAGTTTCCAGTTTGTATCTTCTGCATGCATGGACATATTTTGATATAATTTCACACAATTGTTACCCATACCCCAAGGGTGAGTCATGCAAACCAACCAGCCCAAAGTAACGCTTAGAGATAAAACACTACTACATGCAACTTCATTACAGATCTGTATCTTCCACATGCATGGACCAATTTTGACTGCACTCCACATAATAAATGCCGATGTAATGTGGGTGCATCATGCACAACATCCAAGGTTAGAGCCGTACTAGTCATACTACAAGGCTCGAACTCTGTTAATTTATAGTCTTGGGTACATCCTTCTTTATAGATTGCTGCAAACAGGTAGGGGACTTAGTCATCAACTTGTTAATTAAATACTTTACTACATGTATTGTGAAATTATGTCATAAACATATTTTATTGTTTAGTGCAAGCAGTCATGTGGACAGCTGTTGTTGATGTACATATTTCAATGTGCCACTCAATAGTATATTATACAATTATAGACTAATTTTGAGGTCAGTACATAGTTTTGCGGACCTGTTAAAAATGATATTGACCGAGGACGAAGTCCGAGGTCAATATAATTTTTAACAGGTCGCAAAACTATGTATTGACCGAAACATTAGTCTATAATCATTATATCGTATACCTCGTAAAGAGTAGTGAAAATCATATGAAAATATAACAGAAATGACGTCTTAAAATCCATGCAGGTCTACACATCATTTCCAGGTCTACACATACTTTTGCAGACCCGGCACTTGAGCGCTTTCGGCCAATCAGGATTAAGTATTTATGACAGGTATACGATATACATTCATTTTGTATCTAGGAAATGGATATAGATAGCTAAAAAGTGATATTATCTGGGGACAGTTCAGAAATAGCGATAAAACATTTTAAAAGTTAATGCTAGATGTGACGTCGGACATATGACATTATACATTGGATGTCGTCATATAGTTATCTCACTGTCAAGCTGTTACTTGTTCGTTTGTCTATATACATTATTGTCTCAATTGTATTTATATGGTTATGGTCACGCTTAAGTGTCCAAGTGAAGATCATGATACTGCCATTTTGTTGTTATTTGATTTTATTCAAAATTTGCAGAACTTTAGAGTACTGGATTGTGTGTCGTCCCACTAGGGTCTTCAGCTTGAAGGTCATGGCCACTTCAGTTTTAATACGGATTGGCATCTGTTTGTGCCAAATGAATTATTAGGATCACTCACCTTCTGGTGTTAGTCTATCCACCATTTCCTCCAAACAACATCCTTTGTGAAACTACTGGGCCAATGTTGATGAAACTTGGCAGAGATGTTTTTAGGTCACCTGGCTACGCCAGGGTGAGCTTTTCTGATCGATGATTGTCCGTTGTCCGTCAACATTTTGATTCAAATGACATCTCCTCTGAAACCTCTAGGCCAATGTTGATAAAACTATGCAGGAATGTTCCTTGCATGAAGCTCTACCAAAATTGTTCAAAGAATTCCATTCCATGCAGAACTCTGGTTGCTATGACAATAAATAGGAAAAACTTTAAAAATCTTCTTCTCTGAAACCACAAGGCCTAGAGCTTAGATATTTGGCATGTAGCATTGTCTAGTGGACCTCTACCAAGATTGTTCAAATTATGACCCCCCGGGTCAAAATTGACCCCCGGGTGGGCCCTTAGTTTTTGCATAGGAATATATAGGGAAAACTTTAAAATCTTCTTCTATCTTCTTCTCCGAAACCACAAGGCCTAGAGCTTAGATATTTGGCATGTAGCATTGTCTAGTAGACCTCTACCAAGATTGTTCAAATTATGACCCCGGGGCAAAATTAACCCCCAAGCACCAGGGGTCACTTAGTTTTGCATAGGAATATATAGGAAAAACTTAAAAAATCTTCTTCTCTGAAACCACAAGGCCTAGAGCTTAGATATTTGGCATGTAGCATTGGCTAGTGGACCTCTACCAATATTGTTCAAATTATGACCCCGCCCCAGGGGTCACTTAGTTTTGCATAGGAATATATAGTAAAAACTTAAAAAATCTTCTTCTCTGAAACCACAAGGCCTAGAGCTTAGATATTTGGCATGTAGCATTGGCTAGTGGACCTGCCTACCAAGATTGTTCAAATTATGAGCCCCCGGATCAAAATTGACCCTGCACCGGGGTCACTTAGTTTTACATAGGCTTATATAGTAAAAACTTTAAAAATCTTCTTCTCTGAAACCACAAGGCCTAGAGCTTAGATATTTGGCATGTAGCATTGGCTAGTGGACCTCTACCAAGATTGTTCAAATTATGACCCCTGGGTCAAAAGATACCGGCACCGGGGTCACTTAGTTTTGCATAGGAATATATAAGAAAAACTTTAAAAATCTTCTTCTCTGAAACCACAAGGCCTAGAGCTTAGATATTTGGCATGTAGCATTGCCTCGTAGACCTTTTAAAGTTTGTTCAAATTATGCCCCTGGGGTCAAAATTGACCTTGCCCGGGGGCGGGATCATTTGTTTCAAATACAAAGGGCGTATATAGGAAAACTTATTTGGTATATAACATTATCTAGTGATCTTCCACCAGGCAAGTGGACTTGTACCAAGGTGAGCGATATAGGGCCATCTTGGCCCTCTTGTTTGCTTTTCTACCAAAGATGTTCAAAGAATTCCATTCCATGCAGAGCTCTGGTTGCTATGGCGACAGATAGGATTTAAAAAAAAAAATTCTCAAAAACATCAAGTACCAAATTGGACCACTTCCAAGATTGTTCTCGCCATGACCCCAACTTGATTTTACATAGGTTTCTATAGGGAAAAATTGTCTGAAACCAAAAGACCAAGAGCTTAAATTTTTGGCATGTAGCATTGCCTAGTGGACCTCTAGCAAGATTGTTTGGTGGTCACTTGATTTTACATGCCTTTATTTCTGAACAATTGGCCGGGATCTATAGGCGTTAAAAAGATGAATTTCATAGATGCGGCTAAGCCGCCTATATGACCTTATTTTTTAAATTGGTAGCTTGAAGCGGCCTATACATTATTTTTAAATTGGTATTTTGAGTGCACACAGTGGGAATTTTAGGTTTTATGCTGTTTGAAAACGGTTCACTAATACTTTACAACCCATTAAGCCTTCAAAGGTCAGTTTACTATCATATATCAGCAGTTACAGTGTGAGTGATTAATCATACCTTAACTAAAGTCTATGTCTACTGTACTTAACTTTGTTTTCTGCAAAGCTGTTGTTGACCATGTATAATAGTTGATGGTAGCTAAGTGAGAGATAAAGGGCTATCATGCCCTTTTTGTTCCTACATGTACTTTCAGAATTTTGATACAGAGAAGCCCATAATTACCTGTTATTTAAGACCAAACAACATGCTATCCAATTGTATTATTGTGCTGGAATTAATGAGGAATTGTATATATTACATTACTATTACATTACTAGATGAAATACAGATATACATTGTAGATACTTATATATTGGTCTGTAATAGTAATTAATATGATAGTAAGATTAAAAATTGTAAATGAAATTGTATATACATGTATTACAATGTAGTTGCGATACATGGTTTTTTAGGTATGTAAAAATTGTAAGAAAATATACCCGTTTATTATTGTGGCTTTTGTTTTAAGTACAATAACATCATCTTATCAAAATTAATCGCATGACAAAACACCTGGCCCAGTGGGTCACATGTTGATAAACCATTAATGTAAATAAAGGTATTTTAAAGTTATCAACTGTAAAATGACATGTGAAAAGTAGGTTAATGGTTATAATGTATGGTTAAAATATATGTTGTATGGCATTAGGTATTAGACTGTTTGGCTGTTTTGCTACCTATGATTTCTTTTTAACCAGGTTTTCAATGAAAATCCTGGTTATTGGATTAGGGTATGTCGTTGGGCGGGCAGGCGTCGTCAAACAGGTGGTTTCCTGTTGGTAACTTTAAGGGGTAGGAATGAGGTATTGCAATGAAAATTGGTCTGTAGGTTGCTGATATGGAGATGTAGTCAGGGATTGCTTTTAGGGTCCTTGGCAACAGTGTTGCCATTTCCAAACAGAAAAACCGTTTATGGCCAGTAACTTTAGATAGGAATGAGATATTGTCATGAAACTTTGTATGTAGGTAGATTATATGGAGATAGAGCTTGGGATTGCATTTGGAGGTTCCCTGGGTTCAGTGACAATAATTTGTGCTGGGGAATGAGTTATTACTTTGAAAATTGGTATGTAGGTACCTTATATGAAGATGTAGGTTGAGATTGCATTTGGGGTCCTGGTGTGAAGGTCAAGGTTGCTGTTGCCAAAAACGGAAAAACGTTCTCTGACCAATAACTAGAGGTTAGACTGAGGTATTGCCATGAAACTTGATGTGTATGTAGATTATTTTCAGATAAAGCTTTTTGGGGTCCTTTGGGTCAGGGTCACAGTTACTAAAAATAGAAAAACAGTTAACACCTATCTAAATCTATGTTACATCTATATAGTTTGCTTGCCTACAGACCTATCTAAATGTTGTTTGCACACCAGGAAATGGCTCGAGACACTTGCTTTGAATTTTTCATTCAAAAAAAAAAAATATTCCACTGGATATAATTATGATATGTTGAAAACCTGGTTTTATGGCTTTGCCACTTTTCTTGTTTTGTGACTGTTACTGTGTCTATAAGATATACTGCGTTGTTTATTAAATGTGAAAATTTTTAACAGTCTTTGATGTCTTAATCTTTCCTTAAGTTGTTAACAAGTTCATAGTCAAAACTATGGTTATTTAATGTAAGCTCAGCATTTTTCTGGCCAGACATGTATATTCAATGTATACATATACAAGATTGATGAAAGTCAGACAGGAAAGTCTCTAGAACATTTGAAAAAGGATACATTATATGTTAGTATATCATCCTGTTGAATAATGAAAATTAATAGTTACTTGAAAAATATGATCTTTGAATGTTTAATCAAACTAGCACAGAAAAAGACATGCAAAATTTCTTTGTTCTTTTTTAATATGACCAGAGTACACATTTCATGGGATACAATATCAATACTAGTTAGTCAATAACTACCTTGTTTTATTGTTTGAAGACTTGAGGTTTCGATTATCGAGATGGGGTTGAAAGAAAGCAAGATGAACGTTCCCCAAGGGGCGATGTCAACACAGCCAGTGTTTATTTAGTGACATTAAAGCAAGGGTAGTAACTCCAGATTTAGCCCATGAACACTGTACAGTGTTGTTGATTGGAATTTTATCCCATGCCTAAGGTGGAGGGATATAAATTGGCTTTGATCAGCTGTCTGTCCGTAGTCGTGTCTAAGGAGTGGAGCTAATTCATCAAAAACATGAAAAAAATAATAGTAAAAATGTTGACTGCTACACTGAATTGCTGCCTGCCAAGTTTCAGTTGGATTCCCCAAAAAGTAGAGTTATGGGCCTTTGAAACTTTCTCATACAAATGGATATCCTGTTATGAAAATTTCAAGTCCTTTTTTTTATGAAACCAATTGTCGATTTAATTGTATTAGCTAACTGGATTGGATCTCTTATAAACCAGGATGCTTTACGTTGACAGGAGTATGTTGAGCTTTAGTGCCCATTTCAACTGCATTTGAGCGATTGTTATAAACCTAACAATCATTTCTGGGCAGGACCAGTACAACTATCCTCTGTAAAAGAAAATGCCAACTTTCTCACATAAAGAGACATGGTCTTCTGTAAAAGAAAATGCCAACTTTCTCACATAAACCGAGACTAGATGGTACTTAACTGCAAAACCCGAACTTAATGCCCATTCAACTGCTTTCTCATGTCATAAAGAGATCATTTCTGGGCAGGACCAGTACACTTCTGTAAAAGAAAATGCCAACTTTCTCACATAAAGAGACATGGTCTTCTGTAAAAGAAAATGCCAACTTTCTCATATAAAGAGACATGGTTGGTAGCAGGTTAGAACTTATGACCTGCTGCGCGGTGGCTCTTGACAATTCAAAATGTAGGTGGAGTGTTGGCCTATTAAACAGGTGTATGAATAGCAAGTAACCTCTTTTCCAAGCAGGACATATTGCATTTAGTTTAGTTTAGTGAAGTAACTTTTCTCAAGGCAAGACACTTATTTTTGAACAATGTACATTGGCATACAACAGTTCAATGGCGGTTGAAACTGGAGGGAAGGTAAACCACTGTATGATCCTGGATTTCATTGCAATGAATGGTAGAAATAAAGCACTTATATATAAATACAGAAGACGGCTTTCTAAGTTTAATAAATGATGAATGCATAAACAAGAACAATGACCAAATACGGTATATAAAATTTTATAAAAACTAGTGAGGTTAGTAAAACATCTCACTAAAGATTACAACTGAAGCACCTGTGAATATACACCACCTGTCTACAAAGTCTGATTTAGCTTTTCCTGGTGTTATTTCGCACAAGTTTGTCATCTGCAGTTTTATATGAAATCATTGCAATTCCAACAGTAATGCCTGAATATCCTGATAGGTGCACATAAAAGATGTTTCAAGATGGATTGATACTTTCTCCTAACAGATAAGGACAGGTGTTAAAAAATACCTTTTTATTATTATAGGCACAACTTTGACTATAACAAATATATAACTTGGTCAAATTATGCATAATATTCCAAAAATGAACACTTTTACTGCAGTTTCATATATTTATTTTTTCAAAGAAGTGGACTTAATGAACATGCAACTAATTCTAATACATGTTTGCGCAAAACTGTATAACCACACCTTCCTTTGCTGGTGCATAATAATATAAAATGTATCTGAGAGAAGTTGAGACTGACCAGTTACCTTTAGAACCCCATAGGGGTACATTCAACAATGCTGAAAATATAGGTTGATATTCATATGAAGTCTTTAAAATAACCACTGAGTATCTCAAATGTCCTCAATCCTTGAAAAGGGAATGCCTGTGTATCAAAATGAAATACAACATAATTTCATTTAAAGCCCTGTTTTCTGGCATACTGAGCACTTGTTGATAAAAGAGATGTACATTTATTATAAAGACATTTAAACTGAAAGTACAATTGAACATGTTTAGTGGTCACCTAAATTCACTCTTTTGAGGTTGGTGGACCTAATAAGCACAATTACAAACAAACAAACACCTAAATTCAGCACTGAGCAGAGACAAAAGTCATCTCCCTTAAGCAGTCAATACTTCTGTATCATAATTTGCCACTTTTATATTAATCAATAATCACCTGTATAAATCAGCCATGTATGTTAAGTGGCCACTTTCAATACATCTCTTTGTTGGCTGCTTAAGACAGATTTGTAAAAGATCCATGAGCAACATGCCTTTTGTTACCATTTAAAACAGAAAACGTCTCTTAACCAATATGATAAATCTTAAGTACTGATTTCAACAAATAAGCTGTGATACTTATTATGAAAAGCAAGTTAATTTAGTGGAAAGATGATGACAATCCATGATTTCACTTCCTCACTTTGAAATGTTCCATCCCAAAATACAGCATAGTGCTGGAAGGAAGACTCCTTGCACTGCAGATCTGGTCTCTCTCCTGCCCAGTTTTGTCACATGGTGAACTGGTAAGGAAAACCACCACAATAATTCTTGCTCTACTTTTCATTTTACATTACATGTATCAGATAAATAATCCCTATTTACGGAACTGTCATCATTTTTGCATCTGTGCTTGAAGCTGTTTGACACGTTCTTCATCCTGCTGTGACATCTGTGTCAACCTTTTGCCAATTCTGTCATGTATTTCCATATATTTTGCTACACATCTATCTACACACACGGTTTCCCCTTTTGTGAGGTCAGAGTCTTTATATCTGGGTGGTATACACTTCTTCTGGCATGTTGTACTCATTCTGAAATTTACAGGAAATGGAGAGTATGAAAAAGGTTCTTTCAAATTTAATTCATTCAGAGTTTTCAAGCAGGACAGATGTGACAGAATGTTTTTGGTTGGTTGTTACGTGTTACATAATAACTGTTGTAACTAATGCAATGGACCGTCCTACATGTATGCAGTGCTCTCCAATATTGGTTAGGTCTGCATTCACATCAGATACATGTCTTAAAATATAATTCATCTCTTCACTGATGGGAATTGCAAGTTTATTTACACTTGATGACATTTATCGTGTTAACTGGAGTTTAACTATGGCTATTTCTGTATCCTTAATAGCTGCAAAAGAATGGTCTGTTATATGACCCTCAGAGGACAATTTGTAACTGAATAAATTTAGTCCTAAACACACTTTACAGGTACATTCTTTACTACTTAATATTGTGAGAAAAGGGATAGACACCCTAAACCTTAAAGATATTGAGGCAGCTCCCATAGTCCTACAAAGCGGACAAATTATTGTTAATGAGTAATAGAAGTGCAAGTGACCCCTGGTGTGTCTTAACAGCTGGTATCAAGTGGCATGAAGAAGAGTAGTATTCAGTGACCCAACTTGGTGGAATAATAATCTATAGGTTTGATGTCAATGTTAGCATTTTCTTCATTCATTGTCACTGTTAAAATTTTGTTAGCAAATAAGGAGTTGGACAAGGGCTGTGATACAATGATCATGTTGATGTAGTCTCATTATTTCCACTTCGAAGGCAAACCAATTTTACAGGTTGACATTTTAGAGTTGTCTGCCGTCTCACTTTGATGTGCAAATAGCTTGGAACACATTCCCAACAAAATTTTGTTGGGCACTTATAAACGCAATAAAATCCAATATTTAAATGTATTTATGATTTAACACGATAGGATTTAGTTTAAAAGTAATGCTAACACAATTCCAAGTTACATCTACCTATCTACACACTGCTTCGATCGATGAAATATGAAAATAAACGGCATATTATCACATATGTGTAAACTTGCATGTTTAGGTTTAAACATTCACATTTTTAAAAAGTGGTGAGATTTTTCATGAAATTTAGGTTTTCATACGTGATATTTAATTCTTCATTTTAGAGCAGATAATTGTTATTTGAACTAGGTAAATTGTCTATAATGCACCGGTTGTACATTATATTGAACTACACTTTCCACTTACTATGGAGCACATTAAAATTAGGCATAAAGGTGTGACAGTTATATAATATCAGATCTGTCAAAGGGGTCACACTAAAACGCCAAATAAATTAGGAAGTGGCTGCTCGTCCGGTTACCGGACGGCTAGAATTTTTTCTAGTCGTCCGATAACCGGACATCCAGCCTATACTAGTATGCTAGGCTAGTCGTCCGGTAATCAATTTCTTTGTATATGAGTTCATCTTGATGAATATAAGAGCAGTAGTAAAGCAAAAAAATCTGTGTTATATATATTATATACTTTTACCTTTCCTATGACATTGGTTTGTTTATTTCATAAAATGATTTCCATCTCGTGAAGTAGTTTTGGGGTTTCAGTCTCGAACCCAAAATTAGCGATTTTCGCAGATTTATCACAGATCCCGGTACAATATCACTACGCAATAAAATGGATAATAAAAGAAACACATAATACGGTGCGTGTAACAATTTTTTATTATTTACAACAGTAGTTGTGACTGAATTGAAATGGAATTGTGATGCTTACTAAGAGAGATAACTCTTACGGTACTATCGCATTTTTTCATGGTGATAAGGAGATAGATTCAAATACTTCTGTTTATGAAAGTATGAATTTTGTTTGCATCTTGGAACTTATTTTAAAGATGTCTTACGCTTTTAACTGAATTTGAACTGAATAAGTACCTCAAAACTAGTAAGCGCTGATTAAAATAGTATCGGTACTTCAGGAGAGCGTTCAGATTGCGGTATTTTCTTAACCAATGTACATTGTATAATGACAAAATAATATGTCAGTGACTTTCAAAAGCGTGTTTCAATAAGCATGGTAATTAAAACCCTTTGATCCGTTTGAAATGGTTTTAATTGAGGTTTGTTAGCACTTATTAATTACTAATAATACAAGTTCTAATTATTCAAAGATGCCGAGATGAACAAAGACTTTGTTTTTCGCACCCAGGTCTTTCAAATAGTACTATCTGAAAGACCTTGTTTGCACGAACTTGTTAAAAAAAACTTTGTTGTTGACAACAAATGCACATGGTATTCAGCCTTATAACTGAGGGAATTAGATAATTAGATTTGAAAATGTTTAAAATGGAAGTGTTCCATGTTTACAGACTAGTAAACGGGCTTAAAGAATTATAAATTCCTGCAGGAGATGCATTGTGTATTACGAACGTTGCCGATATTATCGCCATGTAAAGGAAGTTGTCAGTTACTTGCTGACTTCAGCATCCTAAAGTATTTGAACCTATTTTCGTATCATCAGGAAAAAATGTGTTTTGGAGCTAACTTCAATATTTCAATAATTGCGATAGTCTCGTAAGAGTTATCTCTCTTAGTATGCAACCAAACTTTACAACACATTCCATTTCAAATTCAAATCTCTTTATTACACTCATTTCATGTTCTGCATGAATAAATGAGGTTAAATATACAATACAATATATGAGGCTCAAAGTAGTCCAAACAATTTACATATTGATGTTACATTGTAGTATAAATGTTTAACATAACAAGGATGTCGTAATTTTATATCAAAAACCTAAATATGCCGGAGAGTCGGCATTATTTGTAAATATAACAATGGTAACGTGCTATAAGACAATATATTAGTATCATGTTCGATTTTGTCAAAACATATTATATTAGTGATTTTAATTCGGTCAAAACTACTGTTGTAGTTAAAAAATGTTACACACACAGCATTATGTGATTCTTTTATTATCCATTTTATTGCCTAGTAATATTGTAAAATCGCTAATTTTGGTTTCGGGACTAAACCCCGAGACTACTTGTACATAGATGGAAATCATTTTATGAAGCAAAGGAAACATACAACTTGCTTGACATTGATATTTTAACTTACTACTGCTCTTACATTCACGAAGATGAACTCATATACAAAGAAATTGATTACTGGACGGCTCCTACATACTAGTATGGCTGATCAGATCTGGACAACTAGAAAAGGGTCTACACGCCTACAAAGCCACTTCCAATAAATTAGGCTAATGATGATGCAATCTTTATTTACAGGTATTGCAATAATCTGAACTGCTTGTAACATATTTTCCTTAAACATACAATAAAAGAGCAACACTAACATGTAAGAAATAACTGAGTAACAATACCATTGTATGTCACAATCAAAATTACTAGACTTTCAGATGTGTTTATATTTGGTGGTTGGACTTACCACTAATATGTAACCTATGATCATTCAAAAAAAGTAAAATGACAATAAATTGGCTAGAGAAACAATTTGTGTCTACAACAAGTCTCTACATTCAAATGCCCAACTGCAAGTATATGCTGCACACAGGAGTTTTATGTTTTGTCCGAATTACGTCACCCACGAAAACATGTGACAACCAAAATCATTCCAGCTCTTGATAAAATGTAGTATTGTCACTCAAAAAGTTAAGCCTCATTCGATATGAAAACAAAAAAACTTCAAAAGCAAATGTAAAATTTTGTCCAAATAAATCATTAAGCAGCAGGTGCAGGCAAGCTATGTTTATAAAATTTGACCTCCCTTTTCCCCACCCGCTCAATTTACCGGTTGTACATGTCTGCCATCATTTCCATTTCAAGATCTGCGACTAATTTCAGCTGTGCTTCTGTGATTCCAGCCATTTTCTTTATTTCTACGTTTCTCTTTAGCTAAACAAAGTCCTTTTTACTCTATCTCAGCTAAAAAATAAACCCACGTGAGTTGGCTGTCAAATTTGCGCCGGAAGTTTACAACATCGCGACAGACTTCGATTTCCGTTTACGAAACCCAATGAAAATTGTTGTAACTAATTTCTTAGCCAATCAAGACTGAGATTACATATGTAATAAACAGCCGAATGTTTTTGTTAGAAAGAGAAAGTGACAGATGTTCTGTCAGAAAATAATTCCTTTACCTGTCCATTATTAATTAATGAGTGAATATTAGCAGCATCTTTTTCTGTAAAACTTGTATAAAACTGATATTAGTTAGGTAAGAGTACAAATTCAAGATATAGGCGAAAGTTATAGACCATAGATAAACACTGATAAAGTCTCCAAAAATGGGCGATACGGAGGCTGAAACGAAACTGTGCAATAACTGGTAAGTTTTGATTTGTTGATGGCGTTTATTTTATTTTTCGACATAATTAATCTTTAATTTCAATATGTGTGTGTTGTCGTTTACTAGCCTCAATATTTCGACTGCAAGATAGACCCATTTTACAAACTGACATTACATCTATGTCCGCCTTTACCAAGGGTGGCCATCATATATAGCAAAAAAGCCCTTGCGCACATTTCATTGAGCTAACAGTTTACCTAACAATCATTCCAGCAGTCGTAGACTCCGATCCTCTGTAAGAAACAGACAACTTTCTCACATAAAGAGACATGATCGGTAGCAGGACTGGAACCAAAGGCCCTTAATCTAAGAGAGGTTACAGTCAGTCAGGGGTGTTACTTGCTTAAGTTATTTTCAAAATAACCTCAGTAAGATATTTGAAATGCTTCCGGGTCAACTCATACCGTAGTCATATCATACCCTAATTGGTCAACTTGTACGGTTAAAAAAAGCCAACTCATACCCTTTGTATTCAACTCGTAAACCTTTTGTTTCAAAACTTCAGTTTAACTAGGAACGAAAGTAACCGATATGTAATTAAAGGTGGGGCCATATTGAATATTTCACGGTATTATTGAAATCTTGGTTATAGTAAATTAAACCTTTTTGTTGTAGATTTATTTGCATGTCTAGATAGATAGCTAGATAGATATTAATAGACTTATTGGTGCCAAAACTAAGGGATTTCCTTAGCGGTAATAGACAATTTCACACCATAATGTGCGCAAAATTAGTCACCTTTGCTATAGTGCTGGTGTTCTTTGTTGATGATGAATGTTTCTAGTACTAGTTATCAATTAAATTTTATGACATAATCATGATCAGATCAAATTTTTGCTATGAACAGAACACAAATTTTATGTGGAGTACGTGTTGACTTTTTTTCAAAATTTCCACTTCATTTCTACCATTTTCTATCTTGAAGTGTTTCAATGAAAACATTCAAATCTGAATTAACAGAATTATGATTATCAAAAAGATAATGAATATTAAAAATTAAGGTATAAGTTTACCAATTAAGGTACGAGATGACTAATAAAGGTACAAGTTGACTGGTTACCTTTGAAACAGTTTGTTAATAAAATTACTTCCCTTTGCTGGAAAAATTAACTCCCTTGCAAGTCGAGGTTACCAAAATAATGGCAATTTCTTAAAAAAAAACTTCACAAGCTTATAATTCAAAATTTCAGTTTTTTCTTTAATTTTACCATTACTTGCAGATTACCTCTGCAAACACCTTTAGATAAGAGGAAGAGATGCAGGTTCTTTCTTTGTAGCAGACAGTTATGAATTTTCAATCAGACATAATTGATTTTATTGCCGAAATGCTCTCTGAGATGACTTCAATAATGTCCTACTTCAAAGGCCTTGAGAAAGAAGGTTTTGTTGTGGCGTATCAGATTTTATTTCATAATCTTGAAGTTCAATGATAAAAAAATAGATGAAAAATTTATGAACTCCCAAGAAAATTGGTTTTCTTGTAAAAAAAAAGATGTTAAATCTTTGCAGAATTTTAACAAAAATAACTTCACTGAGTTATCATGACTGAAATAGAACTTGTAAAAGTTATGAAGATGTGATGTCAGATTATAAATAGATATAACTTGTAGAAGTTACAATCATGGTGATTAAAATCCATTGAAAAGTAACTTATATGAGCTACATCCCTGACTGACAGTGATTCTTACCACCAGGACCCAATTAACAAAGTTTATAGTAACATGGCTAGTGTATCTGTCATGTATTATGTCAACATAAGCTGATATTTCTTACAGCATATCGTTATCTATGCGAAAATTACTGTGATAATTAACAACAATTGAATTGTCAAACAGATGTGTTATCAGAACAAATCATTCCTCCTCTCTGTTCAAACAATTGCTTTTAAATTCAAAATACAATTTAGTTGAAATAATACATGCACATCATATTGTGTACATTGTATAGTCAGAGGTACATAATGTATTTACATGTAAACATACAGAAATAACATGTTATGTTCAAGATAGGTTATATAAAAATTTGAATCATAATGTCCATATTGATTGAAATTTAAAAACGTTTGCTACAGTTTCATCTACAGTCACATGAATGTAGTTTCATCATTTTTTTCTAGCATTCAGAATTTAATGAAATTTAGTTTATTGTAACGTTCGTACCTGATAAGTAAGAAATTCACTATAAAATAAAAAAATTGGTCACCAGCCTTAATTATAAGTAATGGACACTTCTGTAGAATACCCTCAATGAGCAATGAAAATGACCCCAATCTCATGCCTTAAAAAAATTGTTTGTTTAGGGTATCATGGTAGGGTAGGGAGGGATTATTTTATAAATTTTTACAAATAGAATCTATACTTTATGTCAAGATAATTTCCATTTCTTGCAAATGTCAGCTCATAATTATATTGTTGTTATGAAGCTTTATTCTGTCAATTTTTTTTTTCCCTTTTTTTCCCTAACCCCCCAAAAAAAGACTAGGGTCGGCGGCTCTTAGTACATGTAGGTAGGGTCAGGTTACCCAAAACAAACACTTTGTTCTTTAGGCTTAATAAAACTTCTAAATTTGGCAATTCACAATTCACCATTGTTTGATTTCAGATGTTAAGCAATTGATCATTTTTAAAGAAATGACATGGATTGAGATTTCAAAATGCATTCACCCTGAAAATATACCATAAACAAAAACGATTTTCTGTAAAAAAAAAAAAAAGGAAAAAATACATAAAATTTGTTGTCATTTATAAAAAAAAAATTATATTTAAGCAGAATTCAGAATTTCTTAAATTATATATCAGAAGAAATGTTGAATATTATTTGTGAATTTAACAGACTTGAAAATAATAGGTCACTAGCCTTATTATTGAGAAGTTTGAGCTTTTGTCTCGGTTGGGAGGATAGTCTGTGTGTCTGTCCTTATATTTTTTCCTGTCAGGGCTATAACTTTGTTATGCATTGAAGGATTTAAAAAAAACTTGGCACAAATGTTCAGCACATCAAGATGATCTCAAAGGTCAAGGACACCTCTTTAGGGGCATTCTTCACTTATGAGGGACAGTTCTTGTTAATTCAGTTTTATTTTAGAATATTTTCATTCATGGGGCAGAATACAAATTCGTACAGGAAAGAATACTTTTTTGCCAATTCCCACTCCTATCTAAGTACAGACTGTGGGTATGTGTAACAGAATCACTTGCTGCCAGTAGCCTGACTACAGGTTAAGAATTTAGAGTTAAAGCATGTGAGTGTTGGTCTATACTACAACAAAGCATGATGAATACATAAAAGCAAAATTGCCCATCAGAACAAGGTATGCCTCTATGAATTTAGTAAAAGACATATGCTATAATGTATATTTCAGCAAGAAGCAGATATCAGCAAGCAACTTTGTGATGCATGAGATGCACTGTAAGCGTCATATCTCCCTGTGCGAACACTGCAATGAACCTATACCCAAAAATGAGATGAATGTCCATTTTGAGGAAACCCATGCCAAGATCAAGTGTCCAAAATGCAATACTGAAGTGGAAAAAATGCATTTAGAAGACCATGAGGTAAAGTTATTTACAGTCAGTCCATTTTTCATACTGTCTGCATAATTGTCAGGAAAATGCCAAGATGACAGAATTTTTAAGATAAATGTTCATATGTACATGTAACTCTGCCATGATGTAAGCCAGGACTGATGTGGTTAGCATTCTACTGTCACCAGAATAACATGCATGCTCTTCATTTTAGGGTCTTGAGTTTGACCATTTATAATCTGGATGGTGTTTATTTTTAGAAGTACACTACAATTCTCTCACTGTGTTTTCATACCAAGAAAATGAAACAGTGGGAGTGTTACCTTCTGAAAGACAAGATAGGAACAGTAGGTCAATTTGAATACATGTACAAAATAACACGATTATTTTGAAAATTTAAATGGTTTTTACTTCAAAACTAGGATTATTTTATTATGTATTATCATGACTGTATTGAAGTTTAAGTTAAAGTGACATTATGCGCATTTTTTTCAAGTAAAAATCCAGCTGAATATGGTGTGTGTACAAAAGCGTAGAGGAAATAATAGCTTTTAACCCAATACACCAAACTCTTCATGTTACCAGTACGAAATAATAACTTTCCAAATATTGATTTTCTTATTTGACTGGGAGAGTCAATTTAAGAAAAGAACAACTGCATGCAGGATTTGCTTCCCTTCCACTGCCGAAACCTCTTCCAACATCAACAACGACACAATCAACTATCTTTTATCAGTCCGATTTTTTACATCTAAAGCCCCAACTTAAAATACTAATGCGGCATAATCATTAATTTAACACATTTAAACGAACAGCAACCAAAAATAGCTTTTATAAAACTGTCACCAAAAAACATTATGTGTAGTAGATGCGCATAATGTCACTTTAATGTTAATTATTTTCAGGAAAATTCTTGCCCTAAGAAGCCCATGCAATGTGTATACTGTGAGTTGGAGGTTCCTAGAGATACATTGGATTCCCATTTAGACTACTGTGGAAGTCGTACAGAGCAGTGTCCGAAATGTGGCCAGTTCATCATGTTGAAAGATCAAACAAAACATGCAGACAGTAACTGTAGCTACCCTGAAGTCAAGCCGAAAAATAATAATGATGGATATGATAACCGTGTGCATGAGATTTTCGGAAAAAGAGGGGGCCAGCCTGGAAGACCGGCTTTTGTACCATCTGCAGATAATGTATTTGATGGTGGTGACATAGGCCGCAGAAGACAGGCAAACGTGAGACATGTATCCAAAGTGAACAATCAGAAACCTGCTGTTAATAGACAAAAATGTAAGATTTTATAAAGGATGCAATGTTTTTCAATGTGGCTTACATGTATAGAATCTACTATGTTTTTAATATTGTGGCCATGAAATTTCGTCAAAAACTGGGGTTTTTCGGCTAATGAATTTGTGGATTCCATGTCTAGATATAAAAGTCAGTGACAAAAATTCTCTTCAGGGGACTTGAATCCATGGTTAATGTCAATCACAAAATTTATGAAATTTAATGCCCTATAGAAATTAATGATTTCATAGTATTTTAATCCAAACGGCTGAGTGGTTAAGTGGTCTGCCATACAGTTTCTTCTTTCTCGTGTAAATGTTCTTGAATTAGATTATCTGGAATTAACCAGCTATCTGTGGCAAGTAGATGCTCAGTCTGTGTACTGTTAATATTTCAGCGGAAAGGGAGTCAGAATATGATAGATTACTAGCTATGCACCTGGCCCAGGACCTGCACCAGGATGATAGTCTGGAGGACATGGTTCGAGCCTTTGATAAACCACAGTCACCAGTCTTCTCTAGCACACAGAACAGATATGGTCGGAACTCGTTATCAGAAGGTAGTCTTCATCTTGTTTACCTTTTAATTCTTTTATATACTTTAATAAACATGTATGTAGACACTGCCTCTGCCATGATCACTCTACAAATTAAATTAAACTGTTTCAAGGGATCTCACAAAGTTAGGGATATAACAAACAACTTCAATTTATGTGCAAAAAAACCTGACTTGAAATACTCTCAGTTCTAATATCAGACACTTCATTATACTGGACTTGTGCTGTCTTTTCATGAAATTACAACTTTCAGACAAGAAATAATTAGGTCATTGAATTACCTTGAATTCGGTGTCTTTTATGACTTCAGAATGGTTTAAATACACAACTCGTATACATGTTTTACATGATACGCAGGACTTGACCTCAACTGGAGTATAAGTACTGGTAGTTATAAATAGTCTACGTAAACAAGTTCTTGTATTTTCAGATCTTATAATGATACCATGTGAATTTTGTGGAATACCATTTGACTGGGAAGATCTTGTTCAACATCAGGTTTGATAATACTTACTTTCAGAAGTCATTTTAATATGTTGCTTTAGTGTAGAGTGACGTTTGTGTATGATAAGAAAAAGTACTGTGAAGTACCTGTACGGTACATGAAAAGAAGGTGTACAGGTTTTTAGACCAGGAGATCTGATGTTTCCTCAGCAAGAAGAAGCTTTTATAAACTTGGTAAGCTCTGCAACATGGCAGGAATTAAATTGTCAAGGAAATATGTACTATTTTCATTCATTCCGGTATCTTTCCCATGAATTTGATAAACCGAAACTGTTGAGCAATTTCCTTGAAACTTGTAATTTAAGTGCCTTAAACAGCTGATTTTTATCAGTGATAAATGAAAAGGAAGCTGTAACCTATATGCATGTACATTTTGTCATTATGTACATGTATGCAGTTAGTAGCTTTAAAACAGACTTGAAATTATAAATACATGCTCTTTGTGTGCAGGATTCACTATGTCAAAGAAGAAAGTGAGGCATGGGTTCAGACACGCCCTCCTGTGTTCATATGTTCCCAATATCAATATACCATACTTTACTTGGAAATTAGTGCCAGACTTTGTGTTTGATTCCTTTTTGAAGCTAACAATATACATGGAGTTTAAAGCCTATTTTTTTAAGCACATTTAATTTTATGAAGCCGTGCGATTATTTACTTGGACAAGTTTACCTTGTGTGATTGCTTACAGTGGTTGTTCCTAAGGGCATATAAATGCAGTTACAAATTCATAAATTAAAGGTGTTGCTCTCAGCAATGTATTAATGAAAATAAAAAGTTCAGTGTGTAACAATTCAGTGTTTTGTTCCATACAGTGTATACACTTAAATGGCAGTGTTTCTATTTTGCAGTGCAAAGTGGTTGTTTCTTTGAGCATATTAGGTTATAATGTACTTAATGCTGTTTCTACAGCTCTATATAAAATCATGCGGGAGACATGTTTTTCAGGAAAAACAATCTCTAGTATTGACCTTAACTTTGACCTTTTAACCTACTTCCTTTGTACAATTTGCAGATATCTCAATATAGACCCTAGATGATATTATGGAGTTTCATGCAGGGGGCATTGCCTGGGGTGGGTGGGGAGACATACGTTTTTACTGAAAAAACAACCTGTCTAGCTCAGTTTTGTTTTACCTGGCACTTCAAATTTACTCATAGAAGCTTTTCATCTGCAATAATTCATGTTAATTACTGAACATGAAACAGAAAACTTCTTGATTGAAAATGGCTATTACACGGGAGGAAAATGGCATGATTTATTAAATAGGGTCTGTGAATGAGTGGAGTGGAATATGTCTAGCAATTACAGTCGTGTAATATATACAATGTTTGCAATTCAGAGTGGTTGTTCCCTAGAGCGTATTAGTGCCATGTTACCACAGATGACCACAGCTAACAATGCTAGAGAACTTCCCACCAGTCAGCTCAGCCCAGTAGAACGACCAAGTATTATCAACAACCTACAGGCTTACACTGCTGATGATTGGTAAGATTTAGCTTGCAGTTTAAATACTGTTGATATGAATCAAATTAGCATTTAATTTATTGAACAATTTTCAGGTTTACTTCGTTAAGATTATGGAACCTCTGTAGGGCAGTAGTAACATGTTTGCCTGAAGATGGCAGTGTTCAGGGTTCAATCCCCACTGTAAAAATGGTGGAAGGTTCTTTAAGCAAGATTCTTTATCACATATTGCTTCTCTCTTGCAGTTTGTTTCATCTTGATTCATGGGAGTGATTAATCTGAGTTATAGGAACTTGTTTTGCATATCTCTCTCTCTCTCTGTGTTTGCTAGGTTAGATGACACGGCTGTGACTGGCTATGATATACCTCCTGTGACTGGCTATGATATACCTCCGCAGA
The DNA here is from genome assembly GCA_022818135.1 of Saxidomus purpurata. Taxonomy (NCBI): domain Eukaryota; kingdom Metazoa; phylum Mollusca; class Bivalvia; order Venerida; family Veneridae; genus Saxidomus; species Saxidomus purpurata. Next base: position 37,751,091 of record JAFMSR010000007.1, read on the forward strand.
CAGCAGATATAGGAGATTACCAGTTTCTGCCATGTGAATTCTGCAACGAGCTCTTCCCAATGGATAGCTTGGTTCAGCACCAGGTTAGTTGTGGCTGTGGTCAAGTGGTTTGAAACAGTCTCGTAAAACAAAAAGTAAAAGTAATGTCAGCTTTAAGGACATAAACTAAAGATCACCACACCTCTCACTAATTGAGGGTCATCGGGACCAGCCCCACAACTGACCACATGTACATGTTTGTGAGAAAGTTGAAAGTTTCTTACTGAGGATGGGAGTCTAGTTGCTCTGCCCTTAGAACAAGTGTTAGGTAAAGTGCCTGCTTGTATATAGCTGAAAACAGGCATTAAACCCCAAGGAAAAAGTTAAGTTTTTCCATTTCTCAGTGCTTTTAGGGAATTAAATCAGTATGTTCAATGTCAAGTCTCTACTGCTCCTTACATTGCATAACAAAACGAATATTGGTCAAAATTTTCTGCTATATATGTGTATATGAATGCCTTAGTTTAATTATGCTAGCTGATCTTTGTCACAACTAAAAATATTCAAATGAAATGGAAAGATAAGACTGAGGATAAGGCAGCATGACTCTGCCTTGTAAAACCTGTAGTCAACTGAATGTCGTCTGATCTGCCTTGTAAAACCTGTAGTCAAGGGAATGTCGTCTGATCTGCCTTGTAAAACCTGTAGTCAAGGGAATGTCGTCTGATCTGCCTTGTAAAACCTGTAGTCAAGGGAATGTCGTCTGATCTGCCTTGTAAAACCTGTAGTCAAGGGAATGTCGTCTGATCTGCCTTGTAAAACCTGTAGTCAAGGGAATGTCGTCTGATCTGCCTTGTAAAACCTGTAGTCAACTGAATGTCGTCTGATCTGCCTTGTAAAACCTGTAGTCAAGGGAATGTCGTCTGGTCTGCCTTGTAAAACCTGTAGTCAAGGGAATGTCGTCTGATCTGCCTTGTAAAACCTGTAGTCAAGGGAATGTCGTCTGATCAAGAATTATATTGGTAGCAGCTTTAAATGTTTCCGTTTATCATCTCTTTAAATAAGCGGTAATAATATTTAGTATGTCTATAGACTGCTGTTTAACATTAATCTTGCTGGTAGCAAGTGCATATTGCGACCTCTTTGACTTCGGCAGGTCATTAGTAGCCTGTAATTTTCTGTAAGAGCCCCTTTGAACATCTGGTGGTATGTTAGATTTGGTAATTTTGCGTGATGAAAATTTTGCTAGACTTCTTTGCAAATTTTTAAGCGAGGATAGAGAATTTCTAATAGTAAATCTATATGAAATGAATATTTTGCGAGATTTTTAAATTAGCAAAGTGGGAAATATTAAATCAATAGGAGTATTAGCCAGTTTACAGTACTGTCTTAGTCGAAAGACGAAAGAGAGACATCCCAGTTTTAGAGATTAATCAGAGCAAAGGTTTAAAGTTACATTTTTGAATCTCTTGCAGGCGATGTGTGACAGAATGACAATGACTCCAAGGCCAGACACACCTCCAGATGAGCAACGTCCTAAACCAAAAAAGAAAAACTCTTTTACAAATGCCCAAAGACTTGCTGCTGACTTCCCAAACCTAAACTCCAAACGTCACCAACCCCCACCCACTCTGTTTAACACACATCTAGACAGTGATGACGAAAATGTGCCTCATCTAAACGCTCAAGCTGCTCATCGAGTTCAAAAACCAAAACCTGCCATGAATGGTGCTTATAACGTAACTTCTCCTGCTCGGGAAACTAGATCGACAGTGAAAAAATACGGTGTTGAGATCCCTGACAGGGGAGATTATTATGTAAGACAGGGTAATAGTTCTCGTCAGAGTGAAGATTCAACGACAGATTCTTGGCTGGAGCCAAGTTCTCGGAGTCCAAAGAAATATTCAGGAAGTAATGTCAGGACACGGAGCACATTGAATAATCTTTTAAATGATGATGACGAAGAATTATCACATGACCTGTTGGGTGGTGCTCAGGCTAGGAGAAAGGTAGCAAATCCAGTTCCAAGACAGAAAGTGTCAGTAAATCCTAGTAACACAAAAGGTAAAGTAATAACATTCGTAGTTGATTTTTGAAACTTTATAATAGTACTATTTAATTTGCTTCCTCAGCATTTAAAACTTTACACTGGGTTTTATCAAAGGCAGAATTTGCCGCAGCTCTACCCTTCATTTGGCACGCAAAATTAATATCAATTGACAATTAAAAGGATGGCACCTCCTACCAAAAAATCATTTAGACGTCACAAGGTGAGTGATACACAGCCATCATGACCCTCTTGTCTGAATTCTGATTGGTCAAATATGAAATTTAACACACTTGTAGCCAGTCAACAGGGACAAGATTTGAAAAAGAAAAGAGTTCTTTAAACATGTGTTTGACTGACTATCCAGAGACTTGTCAAGATCACTATGAAGACATTACATTCTGAAAGGATTAATAATCACATTTTTTACACTGGACATGCACAGTTTTTTTTTCTACCTACAGGTGTAGCAAAGGTGAAAACCACCACTTCGGCTAGAGATGTACAGAAAGAGTTATCTAGAGTCACTGCTGGTGCCACTGGTAGCAATACCACAGGTAGTGTTCTGCAACCTAAAAACAGGTAAGTCATTACTGCATGTTCTTAAAGGATGTTGCAGTCTGTTTTGATACTGTATAACCTGTTGATTTAGAAGATTTTAAGTTTTTGTGATTGTTTTATAATACTCAGAATTTCGCAGTGTATTAAATTTGTACAGATAAGTTAACTCCCCTAAATTAATCTTGAAATTTGTTACTTTTAACATAAATTAGAAGAATCTTTTTTTCCTGGGGTCACTTACTGACCTTATTCCTGTTTTTGATGCTACACCTATGCAATTTAGACCATATATATAGTTTTGCATGTAGATTTCAGCTTCAGCATTGGCTGACCTTGACCTACTTTCTTGTTTTTGAAGCTAAAAAAGCAATACAATCTGAAACTGTTTGAATAGTTTTACATGGAGATTTCAACTTCGACCTTTGCTGACTTTTACCTTGTCTTACTGACCTACATTTCTGTTTTTGAAGCTACAGCAATGAAATTTGATCCATATGTACAGTTTTGAAAGCAGATTTCAACTTTGACCTTGACTGACCTCGACCTTTGGCCTGGTTTGAGTTTTTTAAGCTAGGGAGATGAAATTTTTGAATGTGCAGTTTCGCAAACTTATTTCCAAAATTCCTTTCACTGACATTGATTATGGCCTTTTGACCTACTATCTTGTTTATAATGTAATGGCACTCAAGTGAGCAATGTAGAGCAATCATGGCTGTCTTTTCCTAGCGTATGACAATCTAATTTTCATATATTAATAGATCAAGTAAACCAAGTTTTGATGTTCGTGTCCGTCCATCGGAAGCTGATGAGCCGTCTGATATAGTCACAGGACAGAGACAGCGCACTCGTGCAAACAATGTATTTGGTGCATCTTCAAATAAAACTTCAACAGTAAGTCAGTTGCTATTTTTGATGAAACTGTTAAAAAGAAATTTAAGTTTCAGAATAACCTGTGAATTCTGGAGTTTTGTTTGAGGAATCATCCATTAAGGGTGGAGTTGTGGCCTTTGACTTACCATAAGAGAAAATTGGCAATTTTTAAACTTGTTCATATGTATCCTTCAAGTTTGAATCTGGGTCACCTGGGGTCAACAGCTAGGTAATACGTTTAAATAAAAGAAAACATTGTTAACATTCTAGAGGTCACATTAACAATCCAATCATTGTGAAGTTTGGTCAGAATGTCTATCTCAATGATTGCTGAGTCAAGTTTGAAACTGGGTCACCTTGGGTCAAGAACTACCTAGGTCATAATGATATGGTCAAATAAAAAAGAAAACCTTGTTAACATTATAGAGGTCACATTTTGAGAATGAAAATTAAATTAAACTTTTGGATATTCTTTTAATTTATAGCTAAAATTTAATAATGAAAGCTTTTGAAATGAATTAATGAGATTTTTCACAAAATGATTGTTTTACATGATTTACATAATAAATTTTTAGCATTTAGGAATCACTTTTGACCCAAGACGTGTGTGTTCATGTATAATATAATTAGGGTTATTGGTTTTTCATGTCCGCTTCATATTCCCTTATCCTTTTGAAGGATTTTCGTGAAACTAGGGTGAAATGTTCATCTCAAGACAATGTGAAGAAGCCATGTTTAAAACCACTCAAGGTCACACTTAAGGGTGAAAGGTCATGAGACTATTATCTACTTTGAAGAATTTTCAAGGACCTTTTGTCAGGTGTTAATCTGATTGATATTGTGCAGAACCCATGTTGTGGTGTGCCAGATCAAGGTCTAGGTCACACAGGTGACTTAAATATTCCTGAATGGGATGGGGGATGTAACTGTCTTTGTCTTGTTTAGATTGGAGCTTAGGAGTTGCAGTTGCAGTTTTCTACAGAGAATCAGGGAAACAGTGTTAATTTTACCTGTGCATAAAGCACAGTTGTGACAAAGCTTTAAAAAAACAACATGTTCATTTACTATCATGACTGTTCTGGTATGAAATCAAGTTTGTTTGTCCTGTGAGAGAGTTTGATCATGGCTCTGTTGGAATTTGAACCAATAACTTTTGTGGTGAGTGACCAGCCTCATACACACCTAACACTATTGTTTCTTTGATGTTGTTGCATTTTGATGGACAGTATAATAATAGGAGGCCTAACTCTGACCATGAAATATTTCATGATAAACAATGACAGTCAAGATGTTTTAGAATTGGATATTTTAATTTGTGCTGTAAGTGATCTTTCAAGCATTAGTTCACAGTAATTAATCTGTTTTTTTCCCCAGTTTTTCATTGTTTTGATGTTTTTCATTTCAGAGGCGGAGAACAGATAATAGATAATGCAGTACAAGCATTCCAGCTGAATACACACCTGTGATATTTGTTGTGTGGTGTCCCAGAATATAACATGGAACAGTATATGTGATATCCAATACATAAAGTGTCTTGTTGATGAATTTTCATGGTACAAAGTACATACATGTTTTGCTTGTAAGTGGTGTTAAAGTGTAATTCAGTGAAATGATAAAATGAAATAAACTAGAATGTTTCTGGAGCATTTTAGCTAGGTGCTGCACCCTCCTCTTTTTGCCTGTCCCCAGCTGCCTTTTTCATGTATGCTTTAGAAATGTTTTAAATATCTTTTGAGAGGATATTTTAGCATTGTAAAAGATTTTTCAGATACAGTATAATGCCATTACATCATTTATTTATGCAAAAGGACATTTATTGATTTTAAGTGTGCAGAAAAGTGCCCCTAACTCAGTGCTTCCCTCCCCTTTTACAGACCACCCTGCCTTTCTTGTCGGCCACATGAAGTAACTGGTACTGAAATTTACTCAAACGACTGTTATACATTGTAACCTTAAAACCCAGATCTGCTAAATATCTAAGATGGAGTTGCCTAATAAAGGCCCTATCTTTACGTTAGACAGTACCTCTACTGTTCATAGCAAAATATCTACAGTGAAGCAAACAATTCGGGGAAAACTAACAAAATTTTACAGGTTATTTTTGACTGAGAAAAAAAGTGTCAAAGTTATGTACATGTATTTATGCTTTTAAGACTATGCTTCAGGCAATAAATCTTCACACATGCTTCAGTATCAAGAGTTAGGCAGGTCTGAAAATTCTGATCTGCGTCTTAAACAGAGCAGTGCCCCATTTTGTGCTAACAATATTTTTGCTAACATTGTTCTTGCTAAGTGTCAGTGAAAGATTGCTTTACGATTATTTTTTTCAAAATCTTCAGTGCCTTGTTTCTAGGCAGCTCTTGTTCCATGCTGTCTGCTGATACATAAAGCACAAAAGCAGGACTCAAGAACATTGTCATGGAAACATAGTATGTGTTATTATTCCCCCTTCAAAGAAGTGGGGATATATGGCTTTTCAGCTGTCTGTCTGTAAGTTAGTTGGTAGACCTTCGGTGTACGCTCAATAACTTGAGAAAGCTTTGACCTATATGTCTGAAACTTGGTAGGGACATTGGTCATGTACAATTATGAATCCTATTCTTTTTAAGGTCACCGTTTCAAGGTCAAAGTCACAGTGACCTCACATTGACAAACGATTTCCGCTCAATAACTAGGCTTTGACCTAGAGGCCTCAAACTTCGTAGGGACATTGGTCATGGACAGTAGATGAAGCCTGTCAATTTTGAGGTCACTTGGTCAAAGGTCAAAGTCACAGTGACCTCATTGAAAAACAGTTTCTGCTCAATAGCTTAAGAAGGCTTTTGACTTAGAGGTCTCAAATTTTATAGGGACATTGGTTATGGACAGTACATGAATACTAGATCAAGGTTATAGTGACTGCTTTTAAAAACAGTTTTGCTCAATAATTCGAACTTACTAGGATTGTAGCTATGAAGAGTAAGTGATCCCTATTGATTTTAGGATCACAGGCTCAAAGTACAAGTTGCAGGGACATTGGGTTTCAATTCAGCTACATTACTCAATAACTCTGACCTAGTGTCTTCAATCTTGCTATGAATATTGATTATGAGAATTAGATGACCCCTATTGATCTATAATGACGTACCGGTCACTAGGTCATCAGCAACTTCTAGCATTGCAATGACTTGGGGGGGTTACATGGGCATATATGTTTTACAAACAATTACTAAATTCTAAAATCTCTTGTTTATAGATTTAGATTGAAGCCAGATACCTGCCAAAAATATAACAATTATTTCTGTGGAAGTCATCACACTTTGCCAATCTGTGCACTTATATTTTTAGGCATGTTATACATCTCAAAGAAACATTACAGATTTGTTGTTTCATTTTTTGGAGGAGTTGATTTCCGTATTTCTGAGAATAAACTTGCAAAATTGCTTTTTGTAGAAATCTAAAACTTGTTAACTATTTCCAGGAAATCCATGAAAGTTAGTGCAGCAAGAATATGACTGTATTCAGTGTAACATTTAATGTCTTATGGCCTTGGAGGTTTAGTTTCTACAATCTAGTAAGCATACATGTACATGCTATTTCATGAGTAAATCTGTCATCTACATGTCTCTGTAATCTGTATTCCTGATATATTATAATGAATCATTCTGATTGGTGTAGGAAGTATTTGATAATTGTGTGTTACTCATAATGAAAGCATTTAGTTATACCTCTGCCACATTTAGTAAATGGTAAGTCAGTTTTTGTGGACTCATTGAGCAGTTCCTATAGAAGACAGAGAAACAAATTATTTTTTTCCTTTTGCCTGTATTTTGTTTATCTCCTGGAATGCTGGGATACTATTAAATACACTGCTTTGTACATGTTGTGTTTAAAACTGGTTGAAATGTATTCGCAACAACTATAAACATGTTTCGTGCTCAGCTCAGATGTTAGTGTATAATTTACTTGAATTTATATTTTTGTTAATGATTTTTAGATAGCTAACAAATTCCATAAACATTCCAAGTCGTGTTTTTCTCAGATATTTGATGTGATTCATATGAAATGTTTGTCTAGACTTAGTCAAGAATTGCCCTGGTACCAGTTTTCAATGAAAGGATGTTCCATGAAATGTAAAATTATATTTTTGCAACACTAGTTTACAAAAAATATTGTGCCTTTGCATGTTTCTGGATTTCAGCGATGTAAGTTATCATTTATCAACTAGTGCCAATTTAACACTTTCATCCTGTTTTCTGGAATGATTGCATATTCTATTTTTAGATCATTTGTGCTGCTTTAGATTCCTATATTAGAGAATGATCAGCTTCCATTTTATTACACAGTATAAGAACTGTTAATAGAATTAATACACTGCAACTAATTGTGTAGCTGAAATATATTACCTTTACAACTAAAGCTGAAACTGAAAGGTGTTAACTCTACAGCTAAATTCTGAATCTGAAATATGTTGAGCGATTGTTGCACTTGTTTGCAACCATTCTGCCGTTCAGTCTGTGCTTGCCAGGAAGTAGCTATGTAGGTTTTCGACTTTTTATCTCGCTTTTATACACAGGAAGTTGTCTGTTGTGATGACAGTATTTGTTCATTTTATTATTTTGTTACATTCTGATTTTTGTTTCTCAGTAACTTGTTAATGTAGCCTATTGTATAATTCAAATATACCGCAGATTCTTTTTAAAAAAAGGGACATTGCTTGAGATAATAGCTACAATGTAGCTTCCAGTAGCAATTGCTTCCTTGTTTCTTTTTATTAAACCACCATCGTGGTATGGAATGCTCAGTCTTGCTTCTTGTTTCAGATTCCATGTTAATTGAGTATTTATTTCTCAACTTTAGAGCAAACTGTTCAGGATATTACCCCAAGGACTATACCTGTAAGAAATATATTGAGAAAACAAAAGTTGCCTTTCCATAGAAACAGTATTTCATAACAGGTATAAACTTACCAGAATTACTTATTAATGCTTTTAATGAAGTTGTGTATAATGGAAAATACCAGACCTTCCAAATACAGGGAAGTTCCAATGTAAGTCTTGAAACAATTGCCATTGTTTGGTCAATTTACGGTTATTGATAATTTTGACACACATTGCAATCAAAGGATTAGGAGAAAAATTGTGATAACTAGATAATGAAACCAACTTTAAAGAAATAATCAACAGATTAAGGTTTGATTCTTAAGCAGACGCCTATTGATTCCTTCTTCAAGAATGTTACTGCATAAACATCATATGAACAAAATAAGTATAAGACAGTCAAATGAGAATGATTTTACATAAATGAGAAACAGACAAGATGACGTATGCACTTATCTTTAAGTTTACAAAGGTAAATATGCAAAGATGATGTAAAAACATGCTTGTTTATGCATGTCAGATTTTGTTCAATAAATCATGAAAATTTATGTGTTTTATTATTTTTATATAATAATGTTCATGAAGGTTTGCATTAAGCCAATAACTACTTTATAGTAGCATTTATAGCTAAGGTATTTTCAAACCTTAAGAACCTCTGACTCTATGCCCCTTTACTGGTCATAATCGCTCTTGGAAACTTTTTAAAACCAAACTTTTATGCAGTTTTCACGGGTGTGCAGTTCACATGTATTTTCGTAAAAACAATATCTGGTTATCTTGGAACATTTGAAAATCGTAACAGCAAGGATTGATGAAAATTATGTATGCAGTAGAATTTTAATTAATTCTTCCATTGTTGTATCATAAGTGATACTCAAAATAACTGATATAAAGATTTAGATGATGTTAGCAAACTGGCAGTTGAAACTTACCATTCACTTGATTTAACATAGGCTTATATAGTTAAAACTTTAAAAAGCTTCTACTCTGAAACCAAAAGGCCTAAAGCTATTTGGCATGTAGCATTGACCAGTGGACCTCTGTGAACGTTGTTCAAATCATGACCTCGGGGTCAAAATAGACTCCGCCCAGTGGTCACTTGACTTTACATTGGTTTCCGTTGGAAAAACTTTAAAAATCTTCTTTTCCAAAACAAGACCTAAAGCTTAGATATATTGTATACAGCATTGTCTAGTGGACCTCTATCAAGTTTGTTAAAATCTTGCCCCTAGGGTGAATATTGGTCCCACCAAGGGTGTCACTTCTTTTACATAGACATATAATATAGACTAATAATTTCTTTTGGTAAACCACAATTGATGTGAACTCGTACAAGAACTTGAGGTCCAACACATTCCGTCCACATCTGGTTCCGATTGCTCAAGAAATGTACTATACAGAGTGTAAATAAGGTGACCCATATCGCAATTTTGTCACATCAGGAGCAATTGTGACCTGGCCCATTATATCAAAGTTTGTTTAAGTTTCTTCCTATAGAAACCCATGCTAAATTAAGTGAACCAAACTTGAATGTGACCAAGGGACCATGATGAACACTTGGCAGAGGTCCACTAGCCAATGCTTACATGCCTAAATATCTAACCTTTTGAGCACTTGCAGTTTCAGAGACCTTTAAAGTTTTCAATTTGTTGCCATAGCAGCCATGAGCTTTATGGAATGGAGTTCTTTGAAACTTTTGGTAAGAACTTCATGCAAGGAACATTTCACTGCAAAATTTCATCAACATTGCTCCAGGTTTTCAGAGGAGATATTTTGAAGCAAAAAGTTTTGCCTAGACAGATGGATGACGGCCAACATCCATCCTTAAACTCACTCTGGCACAAAGGCCAGATGAGCTCAAATTTGACCCATGGGGTTATGGTTTTGGGCAGTGAACTTCCAATCATTGGGTCTATCACTGTTACATACTGAAATAATTCCCTTAAGACTGTTGGCGTTGTTTCCGGACAAGAAGATATCAGTAAAGGGAGTCAATTAAAAAATAAGGATCATAGGTTATGGAACTAGTGACCCCTCCTCTTAATGGATCTTGTATCCATTTGAAGGAATCCCTAGTGCTTTTAGTTATGCTCTAGACAAGAAAATGTACAAGGGGGATAATAAACAAGAGCTGTCAGTAGGACAACGCTAGACTTTTAATGCTTGCCTATAAGACAAAACTTTGACGTTTTGAAGGGCACAAAAGACTTTAACTAGGAATTTCTAAGCACAAATCAAGAAACATTTTCACAGAGTTATCTTCTCTTGATTACAGATAGGTCTCATGATGGTACAGTAACTACTCCAACTTTCAAAGTAATATCTCAAATGGTTAAGTCATCAAGTGGTCAGAGATTATGAATTTTTTAACTGTGTTTCTAAGTCAAAAGGGCCATAATTCAAATAAAATCCTTGGAATTACTTCTGCCCATGTTTTGGGACTTCATGATGGTTAACAATCATTCCAACTTTCAAATTAATATCTCAAACAGTGGTTAGTCAAAAGTAGACTGGTATCAAAAATTTGAACCAAGATTCTACGTTGATAAAGGGCCTTGATTTTTAAAACAAATCCCGGACAAGTTACCTTCTTCTTGCCTACAGATGGGGTGGTAATGAGTAAACAAGCATTCAAAGTTCCAAAGCAATATCTCAAAGGGTTAAGGCAATAAGTGGATTTTACCCATATTCAATGTATTTTCTAAGTAAAAGGGCAAATTTGTCAAAATCTTGACAGAGTTATGGTACTCTTGTCTGTTAATGTAGGCTCCATCATGGTAAACAAGTATGGTTAGTTTCAAAGTAATCCCTTCAATGCTTTTGAAATAAAGTAAGGTCAGGCAAAAATTAACCAAGCCAAGACACTTTCTAAAAAAGGGCCATTATCTGTCAAAAACCTTGACAGAGTTATAGTACTCTTGTCTGTACTGCACTTTATATGGTTAATCGTATAGTAAGTTTCAAAGCCATATTTAATACTTTTGAAATAAAGGGAATGGTACACTTAACCAGGGTACTTACCAAGCTATGCTCTGGACAAGACAATAGCCCCTTTCTTAAAAGGGGAACTAAAAGATTAGACAAGATAGAGTTATGGTTCTTGGCCACTGCACTTCCCCTCATTGAGCTCTATATTTAATGAAGTTTCAAGTAATTTCCTTTTATACTTTTGGAGTTATGCTCCGGACAAAGAAGTAGGGACGTACGGATGGACGAACAGGTCTATATCTATATGCCTTTATGCCACCCGAAGTTTCCTTGGGGGCATAAAAATAGTGGAAAAAGTTAGTTTCTTTTAATTAACTTATTTTGTTTCTTGTCTTGTAAGTGCTATTGTGTCCCAAAGGCTGCGATGCTTCTCATTTTAAAGTATTAATTGTATTTTAACCACCACATGTATATAGAAACTGCAATTTCTGTACTACATGTAGTTTGACTTGTCTGACTAGATTTCGTATTTCAGCCTTAGAGTAGATTTTATTCTTTGTAAGGAATTGAGTATGAGTTTTTACTGCCTCAGTACTCTCTAGTGGTACAGCTTCCACCTCATGCAGAAGGTTGCACATGTCATCTTAAAAATGTGAAAAATTCTTGCTTGGCGCTCATGATCAACGTTAGAAGTGCAGTGTCAGCAAGATTGTATTGGACACACTATTGTTGTAAAGTGCTCATGTAGCTTGCTTTTATGCATGGGCATTCAACCAAAGGCTTCTTTGTATTTATTTGCCTCGCAATGTTAAGATCTCTTCATCAGGTCAAACAGGGTTATAGGTTGGATAGACTTCACAGTTACATAGCTGGGCATACCTAAATAGCTTCAAGGTTTCTGTTCGGCCACTACTAAAAATTCATGTTTGCATAACTCGAGATACTATAGTCAGTGATAACATTTGTGAATACACCTCTAATCAATGAAAGAAATAATATAAATTTATATGCTTTATTTTCAGCTCATAGAATTTGAAATGTATGTTAACAATACAGATTAACAAACATAACAACGTTGACACTATGACATTACACTCATCATTACACATTCTCCAACACATGTACATGTATTCAAACACCGACATGTATATGATACATACACAACATTCTACTTAAACTAACAATGGAGTTTATACTAATACATCACATTTAACAAAACTTTGGTCTTCATCACATCTTCTGCAACACACATTGTGATAAAACTGACTAGAATACTTTGTTCAAAGCATTGTGTACTCTGTACCAATGTTATTTTCAAACCAAATATTACTTGACTTGACTTGACAGAAAGTACCGAGATAAAACCATGACACAAGCTTTTCTTCTGTCTTCTTGAATTGAGTATTTTCTTTGAATCTCCTCAACCATTTCATTTCATAATATGTCCTTCATACCGATTGCTGTATATCGTACATATTAAAAAAAAAATTTTATTTTAGACCCGCCCCCACCCCACCCCCAAAAGATTTAAATACAACAATATAGATGTGAATCTTTTCACTTTATATTCACAAATAACTGGAGTATTTATGTGGAACTAGTACCTAACTTATATTTAGGTTTACAAGTATTTTATTATTAAACTTTGTAAACAAAATACTTCTGGGTATGGTGAGGGTTCAACTAAAAACTGTTGTAAGTCCTTCTTTATTTCATATAACTTACAACTGTTTTGCATATAACCCTCAAGTTAGACAAAGACTTGAGATATGAATTAAGAATAGAATATCCAAAACTTTTTAAATCATTCAATATATCTTCTGCTGGAACTGGTATCCTTCCTGCATACACACTGCTGCTTTGTGAATTCTATAAAACTGATTGTTAAAAGCACAGGAAGCATAACGCTAAAACTAGTGTCTAAGAAAAACTGTATAAGCTGTTAATTTTTACTCAAAAGCTTTGAGCCTCTCAGTTTTGTGGAAATACTCAGATTGGGAATAATAAGCCCTGAATATATTAATATAGTTAAAGCCCTATTATCTCTCTGAATCTGCTAGGATAAACTAATGGTGAACCACGTTTTATTTTCTCTAAAACAACCCTGATATGTCTGCTTTTCTTTCGTCTTCATAATGTTTTTTCAAAAGAAGTGTTTATGCAATTTCATTGGAATAATACTTTACCATAATTGTAACATGTACTTTTGATTAAAAATGCTTTTAGTACAAATAACGGTCAGTTGGTTGATAAGACATCTTTCTTTGAAATATGTACAAGTAAACATGGCATCCAAGGAGATCACTGATCTTTGAAGTCTTCAAATGATTAAAGATGAGGTACATTCATGATAAATGACAAAAGTAACTTGATTTTCCAATAATGCTTAAATCTTGCAAGCAGTTTTCTTTAAAGGAAAAAAAAGCGATTGCACGGCTAAAACAATACACGTAATAATAAAGCAAGGGGGATAACATATACATGAAATAAACAGCTAATTATTCTTGCTAATAATACTAAAGGCTACATACAAAAAAGCAGAATACAGAGATATTATGACAATTTTAAATGCATTTTAAAATAAAGCGTTACATAAAAAACAAAATACAAGCAATCCTTCTGTAAATTAGGAGATATTTGCAATGGTTTACGGTGATCAGTACAGATTGTCATATAACAGATATTGTGAACATCTAGCCCTTTGCAGAGAGGGTATTGAGCTTTAAATTCTAACATATTTCATTCACAAACTTTTGACATCACGAATAAGTCATGACATCATGGAATAATGATGCAGCAAATATTTCCCAGTTTATAGTAAATGAAATGGGAATGACAAATTGTATACACGTTATATAAACCAATAGACGTCAATTCAATCTAAATACACATATTAAACGACATGGCAGCTACGAAAAGATGCAAGTTATATATTTCATGTAAGTTATAGGTGGACCAAATGTCAACACTGGTCCTATACATTTGGAATCCTCTACTTTTACCATTGTTTCACACATAGATTTCCCTAAGCGAAATTTTTCATTTTGCTGTTAATTAAACTGACATTATCTCACTTCACATAGTGTATTTTTGGTGACAGTTTTATAAAAGCTATTTTTGGTTGCTGTTCTTTAAATGTGTTAAATTAATGATTATGCCGCATTGTATTTGAAGTTGGTGCTTTAGATATAAAAAATCGGACTGATAAAATGATAGTGATTGTGTCATTGTTGATGTTGGAAGAGATTTCGTAGTGGAAGGAAGCACTCCTGCATGCAATTGTTCTTTTCTTAAATTGACTTCTCCCAGTCAATAAGAAAATCAATATTTGGAAAGTTTTATTTCATACTGGTAGCGTGAAGAGTTTGGTGTATTGGGTAAGCCATTATTTCCTCTACACTTTTGTACAAACCATATTCAGCTGGATTTTCACTTGAAAAAAATGCGCATAAGCTTTAAATAATAGGAGTGTTGCCATTTGGACACGTCTGTGTTAACAGAACATGCAGCTTAACTCTTTATGTAATCTGAACATCATGAATGCAAATGTGTAAGCTTAATTTCCAACCACACAGAACACTGAATATTGGGATAGTAGCAGAGTATTCCAAATGAATGGACCAACTTGTATCTAGAAAGTAAACTGGGAGATAACTCACTTAAGACTCCCAAATTGCTTACTGCTTATGCAGGCATAAGCACTTACAGATACGCAATACAGTGAACATGACGCCAGATATACCTTTGACAAAGCAATGCAATTGAAAAAATTTGAATGTTATAAATAATGTTTTGACAAATCAAAGGCTATAACTTTACAATACCTGGGGCAGTTTGGTTCCTTATAAAAAATATTACACCTATAAACATTGTGACCATGTTTGATAAAAACTGTTTTAAAGACTGTCCAAGCTAGAGAGTGTACAGTGCTACTTTGAGGAAACATCAGCATTTAACAGACAGTAACTTGAGAATGTCTGCTGCTTACAAGATGATTATCTGACTTGGTCAAGATGTTAAGATTACAATGTACGTACACCGTCATCAGGTTGAGTGAAAACAGGGCAAAAGGAATTGCAAGACACTTTGCACGTTTGGTAAAACCTCAGCAATTAGTGGGCAATAACTCTAGCTGGTCTAGAACAATATCTTTGATTACTGGACTTGGTCACGATAATAAGCAACATGAACACTGTGACTCGGTGATTATTGGATATAAACTATTCAAGTTACACAGAAGACCACTTTTGGTGGATACTTTCTGCTGCAAATGATCCAATATCATGTACTGCCTTCAAACACTGACCTAACATGTATATACTTACAGATACATCCATTATGCTGAGTCTGTGTACAATCCTGATTCATACAACATACATTTATACAACATCATTTACCATACACGTATATAGCTTAACACTCACACTTTCACAATTTTAAAAGCTGAATTTCAGAACAGTTAACAGGAAATCAAATTATAAGGTTTAGGTTAATAACAAGAAAGATACAGATATTTATTTAAGGGATATATACATCTGTTACAGAACCAAAGAGACTGCAATAGGGATGTTATATGCATGATACATGCTTTTTCTAAAGTAAGAAGAAAACTCAATAAATCCTACATAGCAAATTGGTCAAGTAGAGGTACCAACATGAACACAAAATACAACAAGAGGGCCAACATGGCCCTATACAGCTCACCTAGGTACTATTGACCGTTATACAAGATCAACAACAGAGTACAAAGTTCAAGAACAAGATTTTTAAAGTATTTCCTTATCAGTTTTGCTATATATCTTTATGTAAAAACATAGGACCACCTCCCCTCCCCCCTCCCCCAGGTCGGGGCCAGTTTTGACCCTAGGGGCATAAGTTTTTTGAGATGAAGATTTCAATACTTTTTCCTAATTGTTACCATAGGAGTCCAACTTCTACATGGAATGGATTTCTTTGAACAACTTTGGTAGAGCTTCATGCAAGGAGCATCCCTGCCAAGTTTCACCAATACTGGCCAAGTGGTTTCAGAGATGTTGTTTGAAAGAAAAGGCGGATAGATGATGTATAGTGAGTGATCCTTACATTTTACCCCGGCACTTTGCGTCAGGTGAGCTAATAATGACTGCCTTAAATGAAAAAACAAAGCTACACACACAGATACAATTTTAGGAGATAATGCACGTAATCAACTATCATCCTTACTCTCTGACTATTGCACAAATATACAGTGGGATTTTCAAAACACATTTGATCCATCAACTCATACTAGAGGAAGTCATGTTTATGTACTGTGTAATTCTTATGTACATGTCATTGGTTCAGGATTTCTTTGATGATTTGTAATTAACACAGCTAATAATATGAGCAAAATAAACAAACGCTTGCTGTCATGAGCTTAATACACAATTGTATTCTAAATACAGCTGCCTTCACAGAACAGTTTCCCTCAAAACAAATCATGCAACTATCATTTTTACAATATCTAGAAAAATATCAATTTCAAACAAACAATGCTAAATGACAATTCAAAATCATAGAAAACTAGAGCTATCACTAAATGTGATTAATACCCCCAAAAGGATTGCTTTATAAACTGAAGAAGTTCGTAGTAACATAATACCTTGCAAACAAACTAAAGGAGAGTTGTTCTTAGCAGTTCCTCTCATTGTGCTTGACCATTGTATGAAGCTGTATTGAATTCCACTTGTAGTTTTAAAAATGCTCCAGCAGGGAAAAGTAACAAAGGGCATCTCTGTATTGTCAAGATGGAGATATGGTTCCTGTGCACTGCCTCCCTCTCACTGTGCTTGACCATTGTATGAGGTTGTACTGATTCCAACTATTAGTTTTCAAGTTATGCTTCGGACAAGGAAAAGTAACAAAGGGCAATCTCAGTAAATACTCAAGATAGAGTTATAGTTCTTGTACCTGCACTTCCTCTGAGTGTGCTTGATCTTGTATGAAGTTGTATTGAATTCCACTAGTAGTTTTCAAGTTATGCTCGGACAAGGAAAAGTAACAAGGGCAATAACCCCCCCCCCCCCCCCCCCCCCCCCCCCCCTCTGTATTAGTCAAGATGGAGTTTAGTTCTTGTGCACTGCACTTCCTCTCAATGTGCTTGACAATTGTTGAAGTTGTTTGATTCCAACCAGTAGTTTTCAAGTTTGCTTCGGACAAGGAAAAGTAACAAAGGGCAATAACTCAGTAAATCTCAAGATAGGTTTAGTTCTTGTACCTGCACTTCCTCTGAGTGTGCTTGATCATTGTATAAAGTTGTATTGATTCCAACTAGTAGATTTCAAGTTATGCTCCGGACAAGGAAAAGTAACAAAGGGCATCTCTGTAATTGTCAAGATGGGTTATGGTTCTTGTGCCTGCCTTCCTCTCAATGTGCTTGACCTTGTATGAAGTTGTATTGAATTCCAACCAGTAGTTTTCAAGTTATGCTCGGACAAGGAAAAGTAACAAGGGCAATACTCTGTAATTAGTCAGATGGAGTTATGTTCTTGTGCCTGCCTCCTCTCAATGTGCTTGACCATTGTATGAAGTTGTATTGAATTCCAACTAGTAGTTTTCAGTTATGCTCGGACAAGGAAAATGCAACAGACTGACCGACCACCCGACCGACCAACCGACGACCAACCACGGGTGCTCCTATTCCCCTAACTCGTTGGGGTATAATAAGTGTAGAAAATATAAGAAAATGTTGAAAAGCAAGAATAAAGCTTTTAATCACAGAGTTGTTAAAGCCAAATCAAGATGGGTTAAACAAGACTTAAATGTTCCGACAGTGAGACGTAGGATGTGTTGAATTTAAAACCTAGTCAAGTAAAGATTTGATTTTCTTAAAGTTTCAAAAGTTTAAGTCATAGAGAAAATAAGAATTTTCTCACTACTTATCTAAAGTGACAGGGGAGACAACAATTAGGTGCTGTTGTTTTGGTAACTACTATATTCACAAGAGCATGAAGATAATTCTACAGGAATGTGAATGGCTGGTGAAATTATATCAACAATGAGAAAGCTGTGAGATGCCACAAAAACTTACACATGTATAACTCTAAAAGGACGATCAACCAAGAACGAACTTAAAGCAAACAACTTTCCCTTTCCACTGACTAGTACAAAAGTCTCAACTTGCTTTGGCACTATACTGAGCTATCATAAAATGATTATACAATTCAAAGACAGTACTCAATGGTCCCCTTTTAACATCAAACAAGTTGTACTGAGTGCAGACTGATATTTGGATCAAGAGTAACCATCCCCACAATCTGATCATGATCTATACTGTTTGGTTGTGCGACATTATAGCAACTGTACACATGCTTTGGTTTTAAACATCTTTTTGTGAAACAACTACTTGAAAACCTGACTGCCAAGATAGTCCTGTCAACAGAGAATATTTGCAACTATGATAAGACCTGCATAATAATGGTACAAAGACCTGAATGTAGTAAGACTTTTTTCTCGGAATTAAATGTTACTTCTTGAGAGTTTACAAGGTTTTCCTTTGATCAGGCTTTGTGATCCCTAACCTGAAGTTTATCAAAACAAATATTCTCACTAATTTTTGTGATTGGGTACAAAATAAGGTCATTTACAGTGTGCAGATTAAACATGCTAACCTCCTTTTTTAACCCCATTTTTCTAACTTGACCTACATATCATCAAGACATTCTAATCAATATTCAAGCTTACTGGGACCTTAAGGCTGAACACAAATTTTTCTTTGACATAACTAGCTGACCCTGTTTTTGTATCTCAGGTACCCAGTTTCAAGCTTGACTACATCGACAAGACAATTTATTCTGACCAATTTTCTGAACAAATGGGTACAAATCGTTGCTTCAAGAGGCACAAGGTTTTCCATAGTTTGACAAACATATGGTGACCTAGTTTTTTACCTCATGTGACCCAATGACCTTAAGGTCACTAAGACCATTTAATCTGCACAATTTTTCAAAATGATTGGACAACAACTGCCGACTGGAAGGTTTATTTGATTTGACCAGGAGGCATATCTACAATGTACATGTACTACCTTTAGAATTAATTCCAAAAATTGATACATGTAATATCTTTGGAAATACACATAAATAGATTTTGATAGCAACAGTTGTTAAATGTAATACTAAATCTTACCTACATTGTGTATTATTATAAGGCATAAACACTTCGCAAAACATCTTGTGCTTCACATAAATTCTATTTAACTCTTGTATAAAAAAATCTATTTCAATTAACTTAACAGAAATTGGACAATTGGATGATGTTGGACATTTCAATTACTTTCCAATTTCATGCTGTGTCCCTGCTAGTGGAAAATCTATATAATTGCATTTTATTTCATTATTCTAAATTCAATTCACTTGTTGACTTATTTATAGCATATTTACTTTTCTTCTAGTGTACATAAGACAAGGAAAATGGGTAAGAAATGTCACCTCTTATAGATTAATCTTTCAGAAATTATCGTTCCTCAAGGATCCATGAAATTGTTTTTTTCTAAAAATAGTGCACACACCAAATTTTATGCCAACAAGATTACAAACGTTTATAGTAGATTAGATTGTATAGTTTACAAATTCTATATCTCAGAAACATTATACTCGATGGTACTTTCATGACCAGTTCCAATCAGATCCTTTGATTGCTCCCTACTGGAATGTTTTGTTGTTGACAATATATATGATTCATAATAACACCAATATTTCCGACATCTTACGGTGACAAAACATGCATTTCTACATTTCTCATTTTTACATTTCTCAAAGCTAACAAAACTGTGGTGATTCAATAAACTGTTCAGAATTAAAATACAATTTAAGTGACAACTTTGTAAACGCTTAGCAGAAAGGAGGGCTGTAAATGTTCGATATTTGTCAATTTTTCGCAGACTATATCGTCTAGGGTATAACACTAAGCTAACCTGTATCACATGACGTTGTCTTGGCAATGACTGGACAACTGAAAACCAATACTGCTGCAATTCATAAATTCAAGATATAACCAGCTGAGACATGTAATATATAAAGTGTAATAAGTGTTTGAAGTTATTTTCTGTCCACTCCCAGCACAGTGTTTGCTGCACTTCAACTTTGGTAAATCAATAATTATGTACAGAGTCAGTAAATAGGGGAACAATGCTAATTTACAAAAAATAATTGCAAACACTAAGTAGGTTAATGTTTTGATACATTTGCTACAATAAATTGTCAACGCAGCATGTGCCGTGCCATACCAATATATTTTTGTAAATGCATCAAAATGAACACTAACCTATACATTAAATTGAACAACTGTCATCACAAGTAAACAGATATTTAAATGTTTAGATGATCAAAAAGAAATCAGCACCTTTCCTCAAGCTTCTGATCAAGGTCTTATATTAATATGTGTATACATATAGTTCTTCTATGAAAATAGATACTACTTTTTTCTCAACATCAGTGTAAAGAAATCTTTTGTTCACATTTATGTGAGTTTGAATTAATCATACTTTTAAGTACAAATATTAAATGCCCATAGACAACATGTCGAGCACACAAACTGCACAACAGACATGGGCCCTGTGCTTGACAAACTGGTCCATTGTGGTAAACAATTGTCCCAAATCAATTGAAAATCATTCATGCATGGGGAAGTTACAGCCCAGACAAGCTAATCTGGACAGACAGATGCATGCACACACATACACTGAACCGCCCAAGTGTCAATAATATCGAGCCACTGCAAGCGGATTCAACAAAAATGAATGCATGTGTAGATTTGATTCAAATGTCAGAACATTACAATGAAATATAACTGTATACACAAACATTGTATATTATGAGATCTGTTTCAAACATGAAAGGACTGCACTTAATTACATTGTATAACTTTACAATTTTCAGCCTTTTCTAAAGGTTAGAATAAAATCTATGCAGCAGTTTGAGAATAGCATCCAGTTAATATTTTCTAAAGTGATATTACTGTACAAAGAGACTACCATAGTTTTAAGATATATATTGATCACTGAAAATTAATACATCAACATCAAAGTTACAACTTACTTAAAAGGAATATCTGTAAATATTTCATTTCTTATGTATATTCATTGTTTTACCAATATTACTTGTCCATACTACAGTGTGTCAACTATTACGAGTAGCAATATACTCAAAGGTAAACAAACACAACTTTTTCTCATTTTTATCTCATTCATAGAAAATTAGTCAGCACATTTTTTTTTTCACAAAAACTTAAGATAGTAAAAGTTTATTTCCCTTTCAGTCTGCATAAAATGACCAGGAAATAATTCATTCAAACAGAGACATGTTTTATATTATTTATGTCGCTGCCTCCATTTTGTACCAGGTATAATAACAATTTATATATTTTAAGTTCAAAGGTAAGGTTGCATTTCTTTTGCTGGTAAGTATATTAGGCAGTATAAAATATTAGTTTATCATATATACATGTATGTATGTATCATATGCAAATAATGGTAATTTAACCAGTTTTATTAGCTCTTGTAGCACAAGGTGACTAGAATCTATGTCATATATCATAAGGTACATCAGCAAATACAATTGCAAAAGCAAACAAGAGCTGTCAGTAGGACAGCGTGCTCGACTTTTTTAGTGCTTGCCTATAAAACAAAACTTTGACAGTTAAGGGCACACAAGACTTTAACTAGGAATTTCTAAGTACAAATCAAGAAAATTTTTCACAGAGTTATCTTCTTTTGCTTACAGATAGGTCTTACGATGGTACATAAGTACTCCAACTTTCAAAGTAATATCTCAAATGTTAACAAGTGGACAAGAATGAAAATTTTAACTGAGTTTCTAAGTCAAAAAGGGCCATAATTCAAATAAAATCCTTGACAGAATTACCTTCTCCTGCCCATGTTTGGGAATCATGATGGTAAACAAGTATTCCAACTTTCAAATTAATATCTCAAACAGTTCAGTCAAAAAGTGGACTGGTACGAAAAACTTAACCAAGATTCTAAGTCGATAAAAGGCCTTAATTTTTAAAACAAATTCCTGACAGAGTTACCTTCTCTTGCGTACAGATGGGGGTAATGATGTGAAATAGCATTAAAAGTTTCAAAGCAATATCTCAAAGGGTTAAGGCAATAAGTGGATTTTACCCATATTCAATGTATTTTCTAAGTAAAAAAGGGGCATAATTCTGTCAAAAACCTTGACAGAGTTATGTCCTCTTGTCTGTTGATGAAGGTCGTGATGGTAAACAAGTATGGTTAGTTTCAAAGCAATACCTCAAATGGTTTTGAAATAAAGTGAGGTGGTACGAAAAACTTAAACCAAGCTCAATAAACTTTCTAAGTCAAAAAAGGGCCATAATTCTGTCAAAAACCTTGACAAAGTTATGTACTCTTGTCTGTAGATGGAGGTTATGATGGTTAACAAGTATGGTAAGTTTCAAAGCCATACCTCTAATACTTCTGAAATAAAGTGGGGTGGTACGAAAAACTTAACCAAGGTGTGACGCCGACGCCGGGGCGAGTAGGATAGCTCCCCTTTTCATAGAAAAGTCGAGCTAATAAGGGGCGTGCAATAGCAGGAAAGGGACTTGCCGAGGCAGGAAAGTGGCGTACAAAGGCAGGAAAGGAACATGTAAAAGCAGAACGGGGCATGCAAAGATAGGAAAGGGGCTTACAAAGGCAGGAAAGGAACACGCAAAAGAACGGAGCATGCAAAAGCAGGAAAGGCCTCTGGCAACTGACACAAGTGCAAATGCATCAGAGAAAAATTATGTGAAGCTATGAAGCAATGAAACACATGCATGCCAAGGAAAGCACCAATAATGATCCAGAAATCTCGCTGTTCTGTGGAATTTTTTGTCTAAACAGAACTTCATTTGGTTACTAACTATGTCTGTAGTGTTTAACACACTGATTTATAGTACATAATTATGTTTGTTGGGCACATGTTTGTTGGACAAAAGTATGTTTGTTGGACAAAATTGTGTTTGTTGGACATATGATACAGGTTTGTTGAACATGCTTGTTGGACATATGTATGTTGGACATATGTTTGTTGGACATATGACACAGGTTTGTTGAACATATGTTTGTTGTATGCATGTTTGTTGGATATATGTTTGTTGGACACATGTTTGTTGGACATATGTTTGTTGGATACAGGTTTGCTAAATATATGTTTATTGGACATATGTTTGTTGGACACAATGTTTGTTATATTCTTGAGAGACTCTTGTCTTTCACCAGCAGTTAGTATCTACTGAACATTTTAAATACCGATATATTACATCTAGGTTAAGATACAATGTAAAGCAGCAATGTAAAGTCCCTGAAAACATACACAATACAATTTTATTTACAGACCGGGACTTTGTTTAGTAAGTAGCTGACTGAAAAAATTTAACTACATGTACATACTAATTTCAACACATTTACAGTATGTTCTACACAAGTTTATAAATACAAACACTAACACATGTACAGAAGTACACAAATATACAATATTCCAGTAAGTATTCTGTGAAACCAGTATTTTGTGTTAGCACCTAATTTTCATTGATTTCATGGTCAGGTTGATGTACAAATTTCAGATCTAAATGAACAACTGTCAATTAAAAGCACTCATTCAATTGTTTTTTATTAAAAAGTCAACAAAGTTTCATATGCATTAAATGCAATCACACATAAGCATAACAATACAGGAATAAGATGATTCTTGTAAATATGATGCTGACCCGATTTGAGAGAGAGACCATACTGCAACGTAATAATGCAGATACCAAGCTTTGAACCTGTAGAGTAAAGCAACATCCCCTATGTTTGCAGTGCAAAATAAATGCCCAAATAAATAAAATTCCCAAATTTAAATAGTAAAATAAAATTGTTACCATAATAACTAATTCTGCCCTAACTAAATATTGTGCTGTTGTGATTTGACTACAGAATAAGTGACTGGATGTACTAACACATAAATCAGTCCTTACTTACATAAGACAGTTTCACCGAACAATCAAATGAATTTCATTCAAACAATATTTCAATATCTTACAAGCAGGCTGTCAATTTCTGAGTGTATAAAAGTAAAACATAGAAATACTGACTTATGGGTAATCATATATAGTATCTCAGTCTATGTTGTAACAGTGATTCAAATCAAACGCACAAAACATTTATTGAACACTATTACCTATCTGTTCAATCTTCCATGTTCACTGATCAATCTCAATATTGAAACAAGTCAATCAGTCAAACCAGTATGACAAAAACACCCTTGAACTTGTCTTAAAATATGAACAATTGTTACTAATTTGGAAAAACTTAACAAAATCAAACAATAAAATTTTGAAAGAAGCTACATTTTACTAGCATGTTTTGTCCCTGTTCAATTAGTCAAATGCCATAATAATCAATTTCAGCACCAAAGAGTTAAAAAAGAAAGATGATGTTAAATAATAGAGAGATCATTAATCTAGCCTCACAGTTTAAAATTACTGAACAGCTAAAAATGTGTGAGTGGCCACTTGCCTCCAGTAGGCTGTATTACAACATCCACCAGAGATGGCCTTGCGTTGACTGTATGACAACATCTCAAACTGTGAGCATAAAACATAAATATAATAAACATGTGTTAAGACACTAACTTTTTAAATGGCCATTTTTGTGGTATATTTGGACTTGCACCATCACACAGGATCAGATGTATTCAAAACAGTGATGTACAGCTGAACCTGTGTTTGTTGTCACCTCAATTTAGCAGTCTTCTGCCTTAAGCACCCACTTTACTGCATTCCTCTGCAGTCACCACTTAACTACATCCCTCTGCAGTTACCACTTAAACTACATCCCTCTGCAGTTACCACTTTACTACATCCCTCTGCAGTTACCACTTTACTGCATTCCTCTGCAGTTACCACTTTACTATATCCCTCTGCAGTCACCACATTAATACATCCCTCTGCAGTTACCACTTTCCTACATCCCTTGACAGACTTCATAAGACAGGACTGACTGTGAATCATTCATTTCATTGATTTAGAACTGCATATGCAAACATTTCATTGTCCGAGACAGTCTATAAATAGACCAACAAAAATTATGCAAACTTAAAGCATATAACATCTTAATTACACGATACACTAGCTATACAAGATGTTTCTGATTTATCTTAATCATACACTTTTGAAAAATAAATCATCCAGTTTAACAGTAATTAATTTCATTACAGTAACATAAAAGTATAGGTTGTAAAAATGTTAAAAATCTCATAGTGTTATAACATAACATGTAAAAATGTCAGGTAAACCAAACATACAGTAAAATAAACTAGAGCTATCACTGAATGTGATTAATACCCCCAAAAGACTGCTTTATAAACTGAGGAAGTTCCTAGTAACAGAATACCTTGCAAACAAACTAAAAAGAGATATTGTTACTGGCAATAACTCTGGACTTTGTCAAGATAGAGTTATGGTTCTTGTACACTGCACTTCCTCTTAATGTGCTTGACCATAGTATAAAGTCGTATTGAATTCCAACCAATAGTTTTCGAATAACTTTCCAGACAAGTAAAAGTAACAAAGGGCAATAACTCTGAAATGAGTCAAGATAGAGTTATTGTTCTTTTGCACTGCACTTCCTCTGATTGTGCTTGATCATTGTATGAAATTGTATGCACTTCAGACAAGGAAAAGTAACAAAGGGCAATAACTCTGTAATGAGTCAAGATAGAGTTATGGTTCTTGTACACTGCACTTCCTCTGATTGTGCTTGATCATTGTATGAAATTGTATTGAATTCCAACCAGTAGTTTTCAAGTTATGCTCCGGACAAGGAAAAGTAACAAAGGGCAATAACTCTGTAATTAGTCAAGATGGAGTTATGGTTCTTATGCACTGTACTTCCTCTCAATGTGCTTGACCATTGTATGAAGTTGTATTGAATTCCAACTAGTAGTTTTGGAATTATGCTCCGGACAAGGAAAAGTAACAAAGGCCAATAACTCTGTAATTAGTCAAGATGGCGTTATAGTTCTTGTGCACTGCACTTTCTCTCAATGTGCTTGACCATTGTATGAAGTTGTATTGAATTCCAACTAGTAGTTTTCAAGTTATGCTCCGGACAAGAAAAAGAAAAATGCCCAACACTGACCGACCAACACCGGGTGACCAAATACCCCCTAGACTTCGTTTTGGGGTAAATAGAGAGTTAGACTCTCCAACCTCCACTAAAGTAGATAATATTAAAACTTGACTCAAAATGGCGATAGCTTCTATACAGATGAAATGGAGTGTAAGGAAAAACTATTCCAAAATTCAGAGGACTGAGTCCCCACTTGATCTGTACCTTGTAACAATGAACACCTGGAAAGGGGACAAATGAACACCTGGAAAGGGGACAAATGAACACCTAGAAAGAGGTCAAATGGAGATCTTGGTAGAAAGCCCATTCATTATTTGGTTTTTAAAACAAAAAAATCTTTGTTCATTTGTCTTAAAATATGTAAAGAATGCAATTAAATCAATTGACCAGTCTTTAAACATATAGCTTTACATAATGCCATATATCAGTGCAAAATTTGCTATTAAAATCTGGCTTGTTTGCGTAAATAAACAAAAACTAGAAAATAAATATCAATGTTGTGACATCAAAAACTTAAGTAGAGGACAAATATTACAACAAAATCAAATCTCATAACATTTATGATGTTACTGATTGTTGTGTTTCTAAACAACTCCATCAAGTGATGGGTCCAATGGTCTCGGTCCTGCTGCCCCTCTTCCATGTGGTTTATCATGTTTCAGCAATATTGACTCCCTTTCTTTCCAAAACTCTACATTTTGCTGTATATGTAGTGTATTGTCAGCAACTTTGGGATCTGGCTTGCCATAATTGGGAGGATTTGCCTCTGGGTCATAGCCTAAGGTTCGTAACATCGGGGCAATCTTCCCCATATCTCTGACAATATCCTGTGGTATCTTTCCCACCCATTTATTCAAGGCCTCGAGGTTCACTGGCTTTATAATCTGGTCCGATGATTTCTCTGTTCTGCAATTGCAAAGTTTCAAAAACACATTATACATACATTTATTGTTTTGCTTGTGGTTTATCAGTTGATTCAACAGTATTTTCCTCCCGTACAAGCGGACAATTTACCTGACCAGCTTTGCAGGTTAGACCAACTCTCTCACCCAAAGGGTCAGGTCTGTAGCAAAACTCTTACCTATGACCACTATGATCAGTGAAAATGAGTAGCACCTATTTACCCTGCTACAGTATCATCAAGATGAACATGTTTGCAAAACTTAATTTGTTATGACTCTGTTTAATCTAAAACAAAGTTTAGTTATGGAAAGTTATCAAGAAGGTAAACCTGTTAAATAGCCATTGCTATACATGTATCAAACAGCAAATAAGGCTCATAATTGAATGAAGTTCAAGGAAAAAGTTTGCTACAAACTCCACATCTTGACAGAAGACTAATGACGTAGCATCTTACACATCATAGCTGCAATATTGCTTCACTTACTTTGAAACAGATATCCCTCCTGGCTTGTCGATGAAATCTTCATGATGTAACACTGATGAATTCCATGGAATATCTAAGAATTTTATGATACGTTTCATCCAAAGTTCTGGCTGTAAAACTAGCTGCTCATAATACACTGGCATACAACGGTCTGCTCCGACTTGTAGACACTGAGCATACATCATTTCCATCGCTGTACTCCATTTTGCTAAGCACTGCCTATAGTCATTTAAATTGAAACCCGTAATTGTTACTTTGCGTGAAATAATTGAATGCACAGTTCCACGGCCGTCTCTAACCATAAATATAAATTTAGCATTTGGAAATAATTTCTTCAAATAAACACTGGATTTCAATGTAAATGGATCTTTGTTACATAAATATGGCGCCGCTTCTCCATGTAAAGCTATGATTTCTAATATAAAAGCTGATAAAGCCGAATCTAATACTTCATCATTTATCCCTGCTTCTAATAAACGTTTCCTTTCAATTTCTGATCTTTCCCAATTAGTTCGCATTCCAAGCAATCTTGGAATGACACGTGTTTCCTCCCCACACCTAACTTCAGGATGCGCATCAAGCATTGCGCGCATTAAAGTAGTCCCACTCCGTGGCATGCCACCTATAAATATCAATGGCATTTCACGGTGATAAGGTATAGCCTGGTTGTTGCGATCATACATCAGTCTTTGGGCTTTCGGGACCATGAGATAATTACGGTGAGGATCACAAGGTACATTCCGATATATTAACATCAAACATACAAAAAATATCACACTGATGTATAGAACTGCTTTCCGTGACATCCTCGGCATTGCTAACTGTTTGAAATGATTCCTAATATATCTGGGTCACTTCAGTGACAAGTTACTAATGTAATAAAGAAGTCCAGTCTTTCATATAAACCTGAGAATTCTCTGTAGTAGCATGGTACCTGAAAACATAAACAGTAACTTGTGAACATTACCTCTGTGGTAGCATGGTACCTGAAAACATAAACAGTAACTTGTGAACATTACCTCTGTGGTAGCATGGTACCTGAAAACATAAACAGTAACTTGTGAACATTACCTCTGTAGTAGCATGGTACCTGAAAACATAAACAGTAACTTGTGAACATTACCTCTGTGGTAGCATGGTACCTGAAAACATAAACAGTAACATGTAAACATTACCTCTGTAGTAGCATGGTACCTGAACACATAAACAGTATCATGTGAACATTACCTCTGTAGCAACATGGTACCTGAAAACAGTAACAGTACCTTACACTGGTTATAATCGTTCATTGTTCAATATTATTGTATTCGTTTTCACAAATTGTGCTTCACAAGAATAGTGCTTTCCTTTAAAATCTTCAGAAAATAAGATGGCAAGGGAGCAGGTACCTGTCATTTTTGTTTTATTATTCAATGACCTTGAGAGGTTACCACAGTTTATGAACAAGCAGCAGACTTTAGTCTATACTCAGGGCAGTAGCCAGAGGTTAAAAAATAGGGAGGCACATTGTAAGGTGGTCTGGAGGCATTGCCCCTGCCCCCCACCCTCCCCGCCGGATTTTGTTTTTTGAGGGTGCCATTTCGTGCATTTTCCTGCATTTCAAGCATGTTTTTTGGTATTTTCAAGACTGTACAAAAACTGTGCTATAGTGTAATTATTTGTGATATTGTAAACGAAGAAGATAGTTTAAATAAATTAAATTAAATAATAGTGCCTCAGCTCGGTTAGCTGAAATGTTGGTGCCTCTAAATATATCATTTTTTTCATAATCTCGGCAGAAAAACAGAGAGGCACCGGCCTCCCTGTGCCTCAGTGTAGCTACAGGCCTGATGCTTATGTCCCAAAATTCTTAAGATAATATGAAACCTGTTTTTCCTTAACAGAAATTCATTCCTTGAGTGACATTAATTCCTATCTCAAAAAAGGCTTGAAAATAACTTATATTACAAAGAGAAAATAAGACCATGATTTTTTTAGCCACATTTCCAACTAAATAGCTGTAATCAATTTTACACTGACAAAGCATGACCTTGGTATAACCCCTCTCCCATACTCCACATAAACTAGAGTGATCGCAAACCATTGCTGGTATCAATACATGTAGCTGGCTCCAAATGATTTTTAATTCAAGGGCAATAACTCTAAAGCACATGCCCCAACTGTAGAAAACATCATACACTATCTACTCTTCATATAGATCATGTCTGCGTAGCTTTCACAAGAATTTTCTTGTTGAAGAATGTTTACTGCTTTTTGCCTTATTTACCATGCAGTGAATAATCTAGGTTTTGATTTATATGAGTCCCTGGGACGCACATTTTTCAAAACAATGAGTCCCAGCTATGAAACAATGAGTCCCTTTCCAAAAAGTCAGAAAATAGAATTGGACATCCCCACTGAATTATTTTCGTTGCAAATCGCCGCTGTGATATGTTTTTTTTCAATATAATTGTTTCTAAAAGTATTGAGTTACTGAAAATATTAATTACCTTTTACGAGTTTTAAATATTTATTTCCGTTAAAAATCTGCTGTAATTAGACGAGGTTTATTCTCCAATTAGCTTTGTCCTCGCAATGTCGCGGTAGGTGTGAAAAATACAGGATGACAAACTAACTACGTCAACTTTGAAATTTCGAGCTATGTAACACCACTGATTGAGTAACGTTGATAATTTGTGAATGCGAAAAGTATTTTCAATTGACTAATTAACATTAATAAGTTCCAGCAGTATTCTTTACTTAAAATAACGTTATGTTTATAACAAAATCGCGCACTTCATGCCGATTTTTCTAAGTAACAATTTTCGTCTACAATGTATTTTTTTAAAGAATTATCTTTGTCGTAAAAATAATTTCTCACAGCGACTTCTTTTTACTCAAAAGCCGCAGGTGTTACGAGATCAAAGCACGCGCCGACACGGAGTTCGTTTGATCCGAGCGAAGCACGTGGCATAAAAAGACCGAATATTTTGCGGGTCTGATTGTTTTGGATTAAAAACTAGTTTGGATGACATGTATAATATGGTAGTTTTATTTTGGTAATGCACTGTCAGCTATACAAATGTCGTTGGTCGGCAAATATTTTCGAATTTGATAAATGTACAAAAGTAAAAATAATTCTAATTTAAAGTCCTGTTAGCTGTCTGAAACACCACCTAAGTACCGCATTTTTAATGATTTCCAAAATTCTTAAATCTAGCAGGAACGCAAGTCGTGGACGATATTCTTTTAAACAAACTGCCCGAGCAAACCCAAGTTCCTTCACGCGCGCCCTAAAGGGCGCCATATTTCAAATCTTCGCCTTGCTTTTTGTGCGTCTAACACGCCCATGTACTTCCATTTGTTTCAGTGTTTTGAATGTATGAACCAATCTTGTTTACATTTTCACAGTTTGTCTATCTTCTGATCACTTTAATAAAGAAGTATTTACTATAAGATAAACTCATGGGCTGAAACCAATAATATATAACATTTTTATTATTCAGATTATATGTCATTGTTTTCTGCACACGAGTTTGTATCATAATAAATACTGCTTACTTATACAGACTATGGTATTTGATTAATTCTTACTTACTATCAAGTTCTCTGATTAATTCTTACTTACTATCAAGTTCTCTATCAAATGTATGTATGTATTAAACAGTATAGACTTGAGTCTCTATGCTGTAGGCAAACTGTTTCGCTGACAATTTATCATGTAGCTACCTAGAAAAGCTTGTAAGATATAATACATGTATATTCTATATTTTCTCTTCAGTATCAAAAATTATCCAAACATAATTATGTTGAGAAATTTCAAAACACAGACATAAAAGCATCTCATTAAAGATGTGTGTATTTTATACTGTGAGATTTCACATATAAAGATGTTGCCTGTTTATACGCCAAAGGTAGATTACTTTCTTATGCTGATTTTCTAGAAATCTAAGTCTTTATTGTACTTTTATTGTACATACTCTTGTTGTTTATTTTACATAAACCTTGGAAAGCTGAGTACAAAATGCTTGAAAAACTGACTTAATTTACCCTCACTGCCTTCAACTAATACAAAGAAACTAATTCATCTTTTCAACTATTTCTCTTTGGTTGTTCTGCAACCAAACAAATAAAATAATCTTTAAGCCAAATCTATCAGTTTCCACCAATAAACAAGATGGTCCTGTATACAGGTCATACTTTATGAATATTATTTTACTTTCCTAATAAAGAATCCACCTCTTCCTGTTACATATATTTTCATTTATATCTGAAAGCAAGGGAAATCACTCAGTGTAACTGAGTTCTTACATGTTTTAAATGCATGTACTGTGTAGTAAGCTTCAATCAAACGTTAGTATGAGGATTTTGAAGGGTAATATAGTTGAGCATGCTTATAACGAAATCCTAGGGACCTCAAGATTTATTTCGCTATATCCAAAATTTGTTGTATCAATACTGTGAAATTATTTTAAACATGTTTGGATTCTACATATCTCCTTGTATACCACATAATTTTCTTCATCTCGTATCGTATTTATATTTGACTGTAAATAAAAATAAATAACACATAGCACTTTACTTTGTTAAGCCAAGATGGTCATCAAGGCTCTGTATCGCTCACCTGAGCTACCTGAATTACCACTACTCTAAGAACAAAAAGTAGGTCAAAATGTCTGAACATTGTATTCCTAAGATTTGACCTGGTGACCTAGTTTTTTACTCATAACGATCAATATTTTTCCCCCTTGTTTTATTGTTTCATTTGCTGTCTGAAGGCCACATTGTAAATAAGTGTAATGTGTGTATATTCACTCAATGTGCCTGCTTACCTTCTTGAAATAAAGAATTTATTATTATTATCATTATTATTATTATCATTAATATTATATACCAACTTGACTTAGACTTCATCAAGACAGTCATACCAAGTTTCATGAAGATCAAGTGAAATTGAGTTCTGGAATCACGGATTTTAGCCATACCTATGTATGCAATATATAGATGTGTATGCAACGGAGTTTGCATTTTTTATTGGAACTTCATGAAATTTGGTCAGAATGGCTGTCTTGACAAAATCTAGGTCAAATTCGAATATGGGTTATCTTGGGTTAAAAACTAGGTCACTAGGTTAAATCATAGAAAGACCTTGTTTATGCCATAGAGGTCACATCTATAACTCAACCATGAAAGTTGGTCTGAACATTTTCTTCAGATTTCTAGGTAAGTTCGAATCTGGGTCACAGCTACAGTCAAATCAAAGAAATACCCTGTAAACACTCATAGAAGCCACATCTAAAATCCAATCTTAATGAAAATTGGTCAAAATGTTTGTCTTGATGATTTCTAGATGAAGTTCGAATCTCAGGTCACCTGGGTTAAAAAAACTATGGTCATATCAAAGGAAAACTCAGGTAAGCAATATAGGGCCATGTTGGCTCTCTTGTTTACTGCTTAGTTCAACCCGCTATTGTTGATAAACAGAGACATAACTTTTATTCATACTACATGCTGTGTCAAAATTTCACGACACATGGTTCAATTCATCATCGTTATATAGAAAAAGGCGTTTGCAATTCATTCATAAAACTGTTAATACTGCAATATGATACCTTCCTGCTTTACTGGTACTCAGTAAACAAACCACATAATTAGATACTTCTCATCAAATATTCCATGTCCTCTCTCTTCCTACCTGTCTTCAAGGTTTCAATTTATACACAGTCAAGTGTCATTATTAAAGTCCCAGGATCACAATTACAAGTAGTTCTTATTTTACCAAGAAAGCTTACCATTGAATTGCCATTTGCATCAAAATCATTCCGAACTTTGCTTTTTAAAATTCGATACACAAATTAGAAATATAGAGCAGTATTTTTTTCAATGATATTGCAGAAAATAACAAAGGCTTCCTGTCAACTCTTTTTCATGAAGAAATAACATTACAACGATCAAGTTTTAGAGTGAATACAACATGGTTCTATCTTTATCCTATTAGTAAATTAATTTTTTTAAATCAGTAAAATCAATGTGATCATGGGACTTTAATCT
This sequence comes from Saxidomus purpurata, assembly GCA_022818135.1. Taxonomy (NCBI): domain Eukaryota; kingdom Metazoa; phylum Mollusca; class Bivalvia; order Venerida; family Veneridae; genus Saxidomus; species Saxidomus purpurata. The sequence continues at coordinate 37,784,885 of JAFMSR010000007.1, forward strand.
TCTGTTACTATAAAAACACGTATAGTAAACACTTCTTAATATTGCTTGAAGACTCCCATAGAGAAACTTTATTTAAGGATTGCAAGAAATTAATGAAGGCAACTGATCAAAGTCCTTTAAACTTGAGAAGGTAACTTTTATTATAGATAACCAAACAGGTGTCCATTAGTTTTACCTTTCCATAAGTACCTTTTCCTCCAAAGCCGAGTTTTAAAAATTACTAGCATTGTTAACTCTAGCTGGGTATTGTTAATACAAACAGTAAATGGTGAATATGCCAGATTCCACCATAAACAATTCTGATATACTACATGATTCCCATAGACACTGTTAATGTTCAGCAGGCATGCTGTTTTGTGCCAATTTGATCAATTATACACAAAATATCTAAGCTTTTGTAATTGAAGGTTTGGACAAGTTGACTTTCCTTTCCTTCTGCTTTGAATGGACATCTGTAAACAATTTTTGTAGAACTTCAACCAAGATCCCTGTAAAGTTTGGTTGGAACTGGCCTAATGGTTTAGGATGAAGATGTAGTTGAGCTAAAATGAGGACAGAAGGATAACGGACATCCAACAATTCTGAAAGCTCAACATGTTAAGTTAGAAAACTCACACAAGGTTAATTATACATTTGTACTCAGGAAAGCTGCATAACTGTCCAAATTTCCATCACAAGTATTTCTTGAGATTACTAAAAGTTGTCCATCCTTCTCAAATTCATTCAAGTTTACAATGAACCCTCTAACTGTATGGTCACATCCTTAAAACATGGTCTCAGTGGAACTCATATGAACACTGGAATTTGAAACGTCCATTAAAGTTGGTCTTGAAAGAATTTCTAATCCTTAATATTCAAATTAAGATTTTTCAATTATTCATGTCAGAAACATATGGCCATTATACTGCAAGTGTCACAAAAGAAGATTTTATGTTGTATTTGAAATCTTAATTAGTTTTATGTCCCCAGGCAATGGTTTAATAATAAGTACTTATAGATTACAATTTTGACCATAACTTGCTAAATATCTAAAACAGACCTGTATATCCAGAAGGTGCCCAATGAACATTTACTGACTGAATAACAAAGGGTGTAGATCATGACTTGACTGCATGGAACATGCCTGATGATCACCGATAGCTAGGCAGAATCACTACTTATCTGCCAGGTATAAACCACTCGGGCAAATACAGTTGAAATCAATGTGATATAAGTATTTTAATGCATATTTACCTAATGATACAGTTAAAGATAAGTATCAATAAATATACCTCAAATCACTTCACATCCATTAAAACTCCAGTTGGAGAGACAAACAGTAACCTGACTCTTTATATATATAAGAGGTGTTACTTTGAAACATGCCATGACTATTGTGATTTCAATATCCAATAATGAAAGACAAACCAATAACCATATAACTGTTGCAATAATCATTTACAGGCCAAGCTGATTGATTTGTTTCCTGGACCACTTTTCCAGTTGTAGGACTTAAAGCATGTCCATTTTTCATAACTTTAAAGGTGCCATGAGAGATAATTAGCCTGCAGAAGGAAAAGTACATGAAACATTGAAATGTTCTTTCTATGGATATAAATAAAATCAAATTCATTTAAAGATTTAAAGAAAATGACACATAAAGTAACAACCAAATACTTAGCTAATGGGACTTGCTTGAAGGAAAATAATGTCATAAAATTCTGTTCAGATCATTAAGTGTCTAATTACTACATGCAGTATATAAAGACATCTTAAGACACTTACGAGTTTATTACACAACTTAGTTCATTATATTCCTCAAACACTATTGGGACTAGTCGCCATGATTAATGAGTCATAAACAGTACTAAATATTGCATGACGGATGACCATCATAGAGAAATACAGCAGCTACTGGCACTTTAGGTGATTCATACCCCCTGCAACACTGCCTAGGCTAAAAAAACACAGTAGCTTTCATATCTTAGTTTTCAGGATCTAGATCAAAATAAGAGGGCTGTGATGGCCCTATATCTCTCACCTGAGAACTACTGTTTTAAAGGGCAAAAAGTAGGTCAAAAGGTCAGAAAATCATTTAAAAATTGGACCAGCCATTTGGGATATGTCGTTTAAAGGTTTTTCTATTTTTAGACCTGGCAGCCATCTTGTCCAATTGAGAAGAAAGATTTGAGTAGTTTTGCAAGAAGCTCACATGAGGAACATTTGTATGAAAGCACTTCAAATTTAGAACAGCCGTATAAGGGATCTCATTTTTCCATTTTATGTCCTGGTGGCCAGTTGTGCAACAGATCAAAATGGACTGAACAAGTTTGGTAGAGGATCACCTCAAGAACATTTTGGGCAAAATAATTTCAAAATCAGATAAGCAGTTTATGAGATGTTGTTAAAAGATTTATATATTTTTAGCCCTGGCTTGTTTACAAATTCTTAAACAACTGATAACTTATGTGTATATTATTGTTAAAATGTTTGTTTACAAATTGTCATACATGATCTATCATCTTTCTAGAAATAAATACTGTTTAAACTAGCCCTGGGGACCATTTTGTGCATGGAGCAGAGCAGTTTGAGCAAAGAGGGTCACATTAGGAACATTTGTGTGAAATTATTTCTAAATTGGACAAGCTATTTATAAAATGTTGTTAAAAGAGTTTCGCTCTAGGGGCCATTATGTTCAGTGGAGCTGAATGGATTGAGCAATCATCCAAAGACCATTCCTGTGAAGTTTACTTAAAATTGGCCAAGTGGTTAAGGAGATGTTGTTGATAAGAAAGACGATGGACGACGAACATATCTGTTATCACATAGCCTCACCACTGAGCACGTCATGCTCAGGTGAGCTAAAAAGGAAATTGTTATCTGGCATACCTGAAGTTTGCAGTGGTCACAGTATTTGTGTTAATACTGTAGGTAAGTCAATCATCTGGCTACTTTATAATTCTTACAAACAGTCTTCTCACATGTGTGTCCTCCGTGTCAACTGTACCTCCGTGTCGACTGTACCTCCTTGTCGACTGTACCTCCTTGTCTACTGTACCTCTGCTACCTTCCTCTTCCTACAACACCTTCCAATATATCATCTGCAGAATCAAGAATATGAATTTTTCTATATGTATATTTGTATTTAATATGAACATATATTTAGAATTACGTTTATATTTTTATAAAATATTCTAACATAATGATTATGGAATATGGTTTATTTTTATACAAAATATAATTAATGTTTACATGGAATATATTTTGTGCATGAAAACATTCATTTGCATTAAAAAAGTTGTAATGTATGAAAAATATTTCTGCATTTGGAATATGTTTATATTCATGCTTACAAAATAAATAACTGTTTGCCCAAAGTAAATATTTACTTACGCCTATCTCCAAAAATGTATCAATATAACTGAACATAAACTTTCCATCATACTGGAGTTGATCTTAAATCTTTGACACGTAAACTATTACTAAACATCTCACTGTGACAAAATGGTACTTATATATTTAGCATAATTATGTAGAAATATTGGTATCAGCACATGTCCAATTCCAACAGTTTATCTTAAGAGCATAAAAAATATTTCTACTTCAGTAAGCTAATCTGCATAAATAATGAAGCAGTCAGTAGTATCATGTAATATATTAACTCCTGTTCCATCAATCTGATGTATTTGTATAAAGCAGACGGAACAGCTGGAGATTATAAGAATAAGTCCAAGCGATGTCAAGTGAAAACTATTTAAGCTTTACCCTGTAAGTGACAGAGTTGTGCCTTGTGACCAGTGCAGATCATGATCAACCTGCATATAACATGCAATCTAATCAAGATGTAAAATGTTTCCTATTCAGTCAGTGAATTTTCCCTGGCCATCCTTTTGAACAAGTAATGGTACTGTTCATGTAATTAGCAGAATACAGTCATTTTATATAATAATGTTATTTTTACAAGCATTCAAAATCTTTCAGTGAGTTTATAACGTCTATAGATTATATATTCAACACAAGTTCAGTTTTTTACATAAAGGGTCTATCTGACCACTGTATTCTGGATCCAAGGTTCAATATTAGTCTTCTAGAACATGTATGACAATTATAAGTTTTTCAAATAAATCTATATCAGTGATGTCAATCAAAATCAGATATGAAGAACATAAGACATTTGTTACAAAGCTAGTACAGGAAAATTGCTTTCAAAATTAGAAGAAAACTGGGTACCCTCCAATATTTTGCACTCCTAATAAAGCATTTGGCATTGGAAGTTATTGACCTTCACCTTTGACCAATACTAATATGTTATATTGGTAGGAATAACTAAAATGTACAGGTTTCATAAAAAAATAATAAAAGGCTTAATTTGATGCAGCTGACTCGTATATTCAGAGCCTGACCACATAGAACACTTCATCCCCCCCCCCAAAAAAAGCAGAAATAACAATGTCTCCTTTATTTGCAACTACAGCAAGGTGTGTCTGCTTGGTGAAAAATTCATTTTACAGCACACATGTACATCTTAATGGAAAAAAGCTCTTTTGAGTTAAAACTTAAAGCAAGTTTCTAATGTCACTCAAATGTTTAAAAAAATGTTACGTTACAGGGCAGAAAACTGCTGTTCCAATCTTTTAACATATAAGCAAATAAGCAAAATATACCTGTCAGATGAAAATCCTTGCTAATATTGTCATCTCCATGGAACTTCTGCAAGCCTCATTTTCACACACAACTTGTCTGAAATATAAAAAAATATATATCTATATTTCTCCTATATAACAATGAAATTTCCAACCTCAATTTCAATTAACTGGTGTGATTGTCACATTTACCAACAAGAGGTGCATGATGGCCCTCTATCACTCACCTCAGCTTTATTATACTTTATAATGGAAAAAATCTTAATTCAGCTTCAGGGGAAAAAAATTCTTTAAGTTGACTATAAATTTTTAAAAGTGTATTGGAAAAACTTGTGAATTTAATGAAGCAAGTCTGGTAGATGGTCAACAAAGAAACTTTTCCATGAAATTATTTAAAAATCAAGCAAACATTTTCCGAAAAGATATTAGTCCTATATAAGTCAATGTGGAAGAAATTGCCGACAGATCACAGAGGATGTGACACTGACAGGGAGTGGTCACCTGACAAGATTATAGCAGACACATCACATCAACTGTGGAACAATGGGCAACAAGTTTCAATATTGATTACAATAAATACTCGGCCATAAGTCAACCAAATACAATCCCGAAATTACCTTCAAAAGCTCACTCGACTTATAGCCATGTTCTACAAATGAACTTTTTTAAAAAATTGTGTCAGGCCCTTATTGGGTCAAGTTCTCCAAAATTTGCATTTATTAATGCAGGCCTGTCAATCGACCATTTTGTTTCATTTGAAATCACTAAAATCGCCAAAAAAGTATCGGAAAAAAGTGAGGTCGCGAAAATACGTGACAAACATCAATAATTACGTAAAAACTTTAAAAAAAAGATATATTTATCATTAAAGATATGTCTTACGATTGTAAAGATACCCAGAAACTTTTTTTTTTCATTGAAATCATCTAAAAACTCTGGAAACAATCGGCAAATATACCTGAAAATCGGGAAGAAGCGGGGTCACGAAAATATGTGATAATCGACAATAATTATATAGAAAACCTTTAAACTTGGTCAACAAACTATTGTTATTATTTTACAATGGTGAAAGAAAATGTTTGATGATGTGAATAGAATTTGAAATCTTAGCGTGTTGTTTGTTTAATAATCCCCGAACAGTAATTACTCCTTTTATCATGCAAAAATCCTTCATCGACTTATGGAAGGGTCCAGCTCATTTTAAAGCCAAAACTACACCCTCGACTTATGACCGAGATCGACTTATGGCCGAGTATTTACTGAATGTGTGGCAGTAACATGTACATGAACAATAAATCTATATATCTAATATATTGTTAGATAGAACAAAAGCTGTTGTAATACTAATTACATATTCTACCTTCTTGTTGTTATGGAAATGTACCGCAGACTTCAGAGAGAATTTCCTTTAGTACTATCTTTCCATTAATTAGCATCCTTGTAAAAAACATCTTATTATTTATTGCAAGTGTCTACCATCCCTTTGACAATACTTTCTGTCACACAATATAATACATGAAATGCTGTACTCTTTTAATTACTTTAAAGCAAAATAAGGCTTTCAGATCTTGTGTCAGGAGACTCAATTTGCCATATTCAAAGAAAAGATTGCAGGTGTTTGCATAATATGCTGTACTAAACCTTCAATTGTATCACACAACACTCGACACAAATTTGTTCTTACCAAAACTTTTCGTTTGGTAAAGGTCAAAACTGAAATACGTTAGAACATGACAAAATGAAAACCAACCGTGAACTCTATGATTGTATCCCTGGGGCTAAGGGGTTCTAGTTGAGTACCCAGAAACACGGATTTGTCAGCTCTGACATTGGAAGCCTGCTGTTATAACTTGTTAATATTTTAAGCAAGATCAATAATTCAGTATTAAAGACAGTTGGCAAACACTCTGGGGGATGTCTTGAATAGAAATTTAATATTTTCACAGCAAAAACTAATACAGGAGGCTGAATTATCAAGTTACATGCAGAGAAAACTGAGAACAAGCAAACAGTGACAGTGAAATGTTTTTTTCATAATGTTATCTCACAATTCCAGCGAATTTTTAATTACGCTCTTTCAGTTATGATTTCAACATGCAAGTTCTATACACTGTTTTAGAGATAGAAGATAAATGTTACTTTTTGGCAAGTAATTTAAGAGATTTCTAGAGTTCTCATTCTAACTAACTGAGCTTGGTTAGGATATCAAAGAAACTTGAACATTTTCATCAATCTGACAGAACTTACATCTAGCATCAGATGTGTCATTATTTCTGTTTATTCTGTATGAAATCTCAAATTAACATTCAACTGCCTGGAGAAAATGAAATTCTAAACTGCTGTTACTTACTAGCTTGTACTCAGGTGAAAACAGTTCTTATTTTTGTATCATCAATATCTTTTGTAAAATCAACTACTGCTTTTATGGAAATAAGGTTTTTTTCCCTTAAGGCTCCGTAAAATGCCTTTTGTTTGCCCTGTCGATGGCCTGATAGGGGTCGGGTGCAACCCCTTCCAGCTTTGCATTAACAATAGAATAATTCACATGAGAAACAATAAAGATTTAAATACTGTGTACATTTTACAAACATTGAAAAAAGTTATTAAGTGACAGAGCTTCCAGCTTACATCTTCAGTACTTTATATACCTTTTATAGACTTATAATGTACATTATATGTTGAGAGTGAGAACATGTTTGCTGAGAGGACCTTTTTCTCTAAAGATAACAGTTTGAGATGATGTAAAATGTCTAGAGCAGACATGAGGTAAAATTGTTTGAAAAGACTAACAACAGATGCCACTGGCTATATTTTGAATTTGATTGTTTATGAATTTACTTTTAATTATTCTGATTCAGTCTGTGTTGAATTATTTGGTTTTTGTCAAATTAATATTTTATTGTATACTTTCTTACATATCTGCTGTTGATTAATAGACACTTCTACATTTTGTCTGATATTGTAACCCATTCTTGCTGCTTGCACATAAACCCAAACAAACAACATTAAAGACATTTGTAACAGCTGTGGAAATACCAAACTGCTGCCGTCATAATGTTACTTCACTGCATTATAGCCTAGTTTTCCACCAGAGTGGCCTTCTTTTGAAAATTATCATGCAACTTCTGACCAAGTTTGAATTAAATTGACCTGATTCATTTTAGTGACCTTGACCTTTGACTTATTGACCCCAAAAAGAATTGGGTTCATCTACAGCTTGCATGCCATCTTCTCAGCAAGTTTCATAATTGAAAAATGAAAATTGTTACCTGAAGAGGGTTATGGAGGAAAAGCTAATGGAGGTCACTTTGATCTTGACCTTCGACCCACCGACCCTGAAGACAACACAGATTATCTACTCAGTAAGACCAACCATCCTATGAAGTTTGAAGACTGTGGGTGATGTAGATCTCCAGATATTGAGTGGAAAAGATTTTCAAAGTTCAGGTCAACTTGACCTTTAAACCCACTGACCCCAAAAACATCAGGGATCATCTAGCTCAGCAAGACCAATCATCCTATAAAGTTTAAAGACTATGACTCATATAGATCTCAAGATTTTCAAGTTTGGGTCACTGTGACCTCGACCCACTGACCTCCAAGAAATTGGGATCATCAGCAAGTTTGATGAAATTTGAATGCAAAGTATGAACTGTAGAGCATTGTCAAGGAAAATCTAATGAAGGTCACTGTGACCTTAACCTTTTAACCACTGACCCCAAAACAATTATCTACGTACTTCTGAGAAAGCTTGATGAAAGTTGAATGAAAATTGTGACCTGTAGCTTTATCAAGGAATGCTATCGGAGGTCACTGATATGTTGACCTTTGACCCACTAACAAGCACAACAACAGGGTTCATCTACAGGTTGCAGGCAACCTTATGTAAAAGTTTCATGAAATTCAAATGATAATTGTGATATGTAGAATGTTATCAAGGAAAAGTTGACGGACAGATGGATGGCCAGCCAGACGGACAAAGGACAAACTATCATGGCATAATTTTTAATGCTCTGCTGGAGTCTTTGTCCAGTAGAGCTAAAAGCAGCTGCCAAACGATCTACAGTTCTATTTAAAATATTTTGGTATATATTGTAATCCAAGCTGCCAGTAATTGCAATAATTTCATGTAATTTCCCATGAGCTGAAACAATCATGCAGGTCAGGCAGGCATCATTTACACAACCTTTAAGGCAGAACGTTAACAAGCATTGATTTAAACATTATACATAAACTTTCCTGAAAACACTGAAATTATCACAGATCAATGGTATTTGTTCCCAACTGATGTTAACTAACACAACCCACTTACCAGTATCAGAAGCTTATTTATAAATGAATTAACAAGTATGATAGTTCAATATAATGAATAGCGAATAATTTATAAAGGATCTGGCTACCTTACTGGTATATGAACAGAATTAAGGCCTTCAAATGTATGCAATCATTCCTGCAGTTAGAGTTAGCCTATCCAGCTGATTTAATAGTTAAGATATACATTCATTTTCATCATCTTAACTATATTTAACGTAACTAAATTTTTGTCCTTGGTACAGACCAGTTGATCTATCTATGACATTATCAGGGGTGTGGAAATCCTATCTTTTTCACTTGTCCATAGAAGTTCCTAGAAGGTCCGGAGAATATACGGCAAACAAGACAGAACGCCAAAATATCCCGAAATATTTATGTTATTGTGAAGCCAGGTAAATTTGAAAAACAAAGTGTCTTGAAATTTCCTAACATGTTTTGTGTGGTACATATATAAATTTTGTACTTGTGATCACTTTTGAGATTTTATTTTGAGAACACATCATAAATTTCTAATTTCCGGTTTCATTGCATCTTCATTATCAGTGTGCAAAAGTCATGCTTGATTTTGGCAGTATGAAGAGCCAATCAGATTGCGGGAATCTGTGTTAAATTTAGATAATAATATTGGTTTTCCCAATACTGCAAATAGATCAAGAGGGTATGGGGGCGGGGCGGGGGTGGGGTGGGGGGTTGGGGGGGGATTAAGTGTGATTGTCATACATTATTCATTTAATTTTTCTTTATTTTCTCGAAATTTTGCGGACAACTAGAGCAGAAAAATCCATTTGTCAGCAGGGAAAAAAAAGTGTTGGACAAGTCGGATGTAGAAATTCCACATCCCTGATTATCAGCTGAGTCTAAAACAACTTTGTATTATATTTCCAGTGACCAAATCACTGCACATGTCTTTGCTCAGACTCTAAATAATCCCAAGTAGCTGCAAGTGAACTAACTTCTTTCCAGTGCAGAAAAGAACAGCAGTAACTACTGTTAGTGTATCAATAATTTTTCAAACTTTGTATTTCCAGCACCTAGTGAAGTGAAACCATTTTTATATCACTAAAATGGTTTCACTTCACTAGACATTCACTTTATACAATGCCTCTAATTATAGAAAAATATTATGTCAATAAAATACAGGTCTAGTACTGATTAGATGGAGGGTTTCCATCATGGAGAATGGACATTGCAAAGTGCCGTAACTCCAGAATGCCTAGGCAGATCTGACTAATCATTAATCTTGGCAAAGATATTTTGCAGATATTCACTATGACCAAGGGAGTTGCAGCATTTGAGAAATTTCAAGGGATGTAACTCCAGATTGCTTGATGACTGTTGCACTTTAAATATTTTACAACATGTACCTGTCTACAGTGTGTAAACACTACATCAATCTTTTTTTCCACTTGATCTAATTTTCATTAATTACTGGTACATTGTTATCATAAGTAATTACATGAAACACATTGTTTTTCTTGATATTCTAACTGAATTTTATTTCCTTCATCTTGATAAGTAAGACCTCAGCAGTAGCATGAGCATGTACTTGTTACACTTATAGCCTGCAATCAAGATAAATACATGTTTCTCTATATCAATGTTTAACATTTCTGTGTTCATTCATCAAGTTCTATACAAAACATAGCCTCAATAACATGTGACTGTTCACTACTGCAACACAGCATTCAATGACATGTGAACTACAACAACACAGCCTTCAATGACATGTGACTGTTCACTTATGCAACACAGCATTCAATGACAAGTGCCTTTCCTTATGCAACACAGTTTTCATTGACATATGACTGTTCACTCATGTAATACAGTCTTCAATAGCATGTGTCTGCCAGTAATGCAACACAGCCTTCATTGACATATGACTGTTCACTAGGGGTGTAACTATTGTCGATACTATCGACTTATCGCGATTGTATAAGACCCGATAGTCAATAGTCGATAGCAATTTCACACCATCGATACTATCGCCAATAGTCTGAACAGCTATCGACTTTTCTTGATAGTTTTTTTTCATTTTTGAATGCGTTATTTACATAAAATGTAGTTGATTTTCCTTTGCCATAAAAGGTATGTTTACATTACGGGCTATAGTAAGTTACATATATGACGACGTTTCTGTTCCTAAAACGTAGTTGTCGTCTTACCATCCATCAACCCATGACTTCGCATAGTGGAAAATGACGCGTATCTGTTCAATAAAGATGGTTTAGCATTCTTAATTAGTAACGATTATATTTATACTGAATTCAAGTTAATTACAGGTATTGATACAAACAAATTGAATCAACTTAGTAAAAATATATAGTATGTGATAATGTAAACTATCGAAACTATCGTAATAGCATCGCGATAGTGAAGCCAACTATTGGTAGTCTATCGTGATAGTACTTTTAACTATCGATAACTATCGTGATAGTAAATTTGGCTGCAATAGTCAGCCCTACTGTTCACTAATGTAACACAGTCTTCAATAGCATGTGTCTGCCACTAATGCAACACAGCCTTCATTGACATATGACTGTTCACTAATGTAACACAGTCCTCAATGGCATGTGTCTGCCACTAATGCAACAGCCTTCATTGACATGTGACTGTTCACTAATGTAACACAGTCCTCATTGACACATCGTAACACAGCCTTCACTGACATATAACTGTTCACTAGCACAACACACAACACATTATTCACTGATAATAACTGTTCATTTAACCAACATAGCTTTCAATCACTTGTAACTGTAGTGTTTTTGTTCACTAACTAATGCAGCAGTAGCACAATACAGTCTTCATTAACATTACATGTAACTCACCATTTACTGTTGCAACAGCACTACTTGAATGATAAGCAACAACAACAACACAACATACCAAGATTCCTATAGTGATCATCAGTCACTGGCACACTTATTTAACAATTTATACATTGACCATTACAAATTAAGTTCACCTGATCAAATACTGTATCTTCCCACTCTAGCAATAATAAATCATTACAGTGACAATCAATTATTAACAAACTATGAATGTTTGTAAATACTAACCTTTATGACATTACATTTAACAAGTTTTCTTTAAGCCAAATGTAAGCAAAAATCTATAGCTATGATTAAAATTGAAAAACAGTCTCCTTGAAGGACAATACTTGTCCCTTCTTTATCAATATCTTTGAATAATACATTATCTAATATAAAAGAAATACAAAAATGTATGATCTTCCCAGCATGACTTTTGTTCTCCTCAACCATTACAGTATCATAGGACTCAATCTCCCCTCAGATGAAAATTGAATAATTAATCAATATTACGGAATATCTCTCCTATCAAAATTTGAAATGTATGTAAATTACAGAAATTTATCATATCTGAGATAAGCACACATGGAAAAGTTTACCCATAATTCAATAACTATGTTGATTAAACCATACCCTGCTGACTGCAAGTGACCAGTTCTCAGCCTGTAAATCTATGCTAATCACTACTGAGTTGGTAATTTTCACAAAGTATACATCTGAACAGTTAATGGTACTGTATTAAGTCTCCTCGTACCTGTCTGCCTGACATCTCAGGCAAAATTAAAACCGGTCTGAGGCTGTCTTACAAAATGTCTGGTGCTGTATAAAATGCCTTATAATAGCTTCTGTTGCTTGGTCAGGCAAAAATTTCATTTGGTTTACAGTATGCTTATTAATTTTAGCTTGATAGCGAAAAAGGCTTGAAGCTTATCAAGTCACTCTCGAGTCTGCTTCCGGGAAAAACCAGTATCTTATAAGGAGGTACAGTCCTACCAGTGGGGATTGAACCTGCAACATCCAGAATGAGCGACAGAGGCCTTAACCTCTATATCATCACTCCATTTGACAGGCAGTTTTGTGTATGCCTGACCAAATGTTATGAACTGTTAAACAAGAGAGCCAATATGGCCCTATATCGCTCACCTTGGTACAAGTCCACTTGCCTGGTGGAAGATCACTAGACAATGTTATATTATACCAAATAGGTTTTCATATATACATCTTTGTACAACAAATTACCCCCCCCCCCCCACCTCCCCCATCCCAGGAAAGGCCAATTATGAACAATCTTGGTAGAGGTCCACTAGACAATGCTACATGCCAAATATCTAAGCTCTAGGCCTTGTGGTTCTTGAGAAGGATTTTTTAAAAGTTTTTCCTATATTAGCCTTTGCAAAACTAAGTGACTACCGACGCAGGGTCAATTTTGACCCGGGGGTCATTATTTGAACAATCTTGGTAGAGGTCCACTAGACAATGCTACATGCCAAATATCTAAGCTTGTGGTTTCAGAGAAAACAATTTTTAAAGTTTTTCCTACTTGTTGCCATAGCAACCACAGTTCTGCATGGAAAGGATTTTTTTAACAATTTGGTAGAGCTTCATGCAAGGAACATCCCTGCATAGTTTCATCAATATTGGCCCAGTGGTTTCAGAGGAGATGTCATTTGAATCAAAATGTTGACAGACGACTGATAACGGAAAGACTGATGGTACTTTCCAAACTACAAATGTACAAGATATACAAGATGGACAAATTTAATTTAGGAACAGCAGGGTCAGGTATAAAATATCTATTTATAACCATGTGATGCACAGAAAGAATCAAAAGCATTGCCTTTCGAAACACATTACAGAATTAAATTGCAACCAAAACTATAATTAAACTCTTAATTCAAGTCCCCGCTAATGTTCTTGAAGTTGTTCTGTTTCAGAAATGAAGGCCATAATGACCCCATATTCAACTATAATAGTCTAACCTTGACCTTTGAACAGGACATGGCTAGTAACTAAAGACAAACTATAGGCATACACATTGTACATTTACAAGCATTCTACATGTACCATCACATTGAACGCTCAATGCAAAACAGTTGTAAACAGACCCTGTCTTTCTTTCTTTCACATGTCACAATAGTAATACACTGAACCACTGACATTTACATCTATTCAATTCCATGATTATTTTCCTGGGAGCAAACAAGCCTCTGCCAGTTTGTGTAACAAAAAGCTCTCTGTTTCACTGTTAGCAAAATCAATGGGCTATCGAAAGCAACAGAACCTAGATAATATCAGGAAATAAACCTAAATAAACTTAACAATTAAAGTTAATTTTCTCTGAATTCCCTGAGCAACAGGAGAAAGACTGATCCAATATATCATCATACATTTAAAAGCTATGCTGCAATAACAGTCTTTTATGGTAATGACAAACATTCACTGACAATCTTCTTCTGCAAAGGATTATAGTCTTGTTTTTTTTCAAAGTATGCGATAATGTAAACCTACACATTTTTGGAAAATTCTTTTCTTAACAGAGTACTATCATTGGTGAAGGGTAGTACACCTTTACAAAAAAGAATAAAATAGCAAGATTTCTATAAATAGTCCTCTGTAACCTTGACCTTCAACATACATGTAGTGACCTCATGTTGTTTGGAAACCTCTTGTTAACTGAAGTTTACTGCGATCTTGACTTTCGACCTACTGACTTCAAATTAAATTGATGTTTATCATCTTCTTGTTACAATGCAAGAGCCTATAAAGTGTGAGGATCCTAGGGCCAGCCAATCAGCAACTTTTGCTTAGAAATCAATTTTTAACTAAAGGTCACTGCAAATTTGACTTTTGATCTACAGCTCCCTGCAACCTTGACCTTTGATCTTCATGTATTTACCTTGAAACCGATAGGATTCATCAGCCTACAAAGTTAGAGGTCCATAAAGACCAACTGTTCTTCAGTTATTGATTGGAAATCATTTTTTCAAACAAAGAATCACCACGACCTTTAACAATCAAACCCCAAAATCAACAGTTTTATCTACAGATTAAAATCATCCTGCCTAGTGAGTTTGAGGATCCTTTGGGCTCAAATATTGATCAGCTGGTTATTTGAAAATATTTGTTAATTAAAGTGTGACCTTGACCTACAAACCCCAAACTATTATATTTGTCAGAATCATCCTGCCTTGTGAACTTGAGTATCATAAGCCACAGTAACTTCATATTCAATAAAATAAAAACAAATAAAAAATGTATCTTGCTAACAGGAACCCAACTTCTATAGAGTGATTTTCTATTGCAAGATACAGTGCTTTTTTTATTCAATTGACTATCAAGTTCCTGTTGCTAGGCTAAATTTCAAAATCAACAATGGTCCTACATTGGTCATCACCAATGCCTACCAACTGCCTGCCACATTGGATAATCCTAGGACCAACCAAGTTACAATTTCTTCTATAAATTGGCAACCATTTGTAATAAATAGCTACATGTACACTGACAGGAAGTCAAGACAATTTTGTTCAATATCAGACAAATGGTGAAAAGTTATTTATTGAAGGATATCAATCATTACTCGCAAACACTGCTCATAACTACATTAATTTTGTTAACTTAGAACCCATAGGCCCATTTCTCCTTTCTGAGATACTTGGTCACGCTAAAATCAAAATAGTATCTATTTAAACAATGTACATTATGTAGTGTTTTAAATTCTACTCCATCCTGTTGTTTGACGTGTTGTTCCTTTAATTTCACTTTTGTTGTTAAACATACACCTAAACATTTTGCACGAAATACACATGCAGGCATACAAAATGTGTACATGACTTTAAAATTCTACCAGTGTAAGTTTAAATGAATAATATTACAATGACTTATTATGTCACTTAAAAGTAAACAAGACTTAATTTTTTTATTTATATCTAGTATTTAGAAATGAATAAACTATTTTTCTGTCGGAAAATTTCATTAAAAGCATTTTCAATATAGAATGTAAAACCGCTTCCAAACTCTGCAGCAGAAAGTGCTATTGAAATTTGAAGTGTTTTTTCCAACAATGTACATATAAAAAGCTAAATATCATGAATCATAAGCTAGGAATGCTGCGTCTTATTTTAATATAGGACTACTGGTATGAGACCGGCATCTGACTACCCATTAGAGCTTTCACGTAACTCTTCCAAATGGTAGTACTATAACATCTATAAGCATAAACAAGCATCAAACAAAATTTCATTTTCTAAAGGTAAGTACTTACAAAGAAATTCTACTTCTGTCACTGAATTAATTATGTTTTAAACAAATGACATGTAATACAAGCTAATATGTGTGGGATTTGCACATGCCCGAGAGATAACCACAAAATGTGCCAAATCTAAATGGCAGTTTTTCCCCTTGGATTTTGGAAAAACAGACAAAGTCAAACTTCTAAACTCCTCTGAAATGCTCATTTTTCATTAAAACTGATATCAACTCACTTTTTTAAGTCGAACTGTGCTGATAAATACAGGATCATCAGTGTTTGTGTTGCATTGAATTTATTGAATGAGTCATCTAAAAACAACAAAAACAAGTCTCTGCCCAGTAAAAACAATAAAAACGAGGCTCTATCTGTGTTTTTATCATTTTTAGATGACTTGTTAAATAAATTCAATATGACACAAACACAAATGAACGATTCTATAACTTGACAAAACAAGAGGGCTAAAATGGCCCTATATTGCTCACCCTTTTAACATAATTCATGCCAAATATCTAAGCTTTGCCTGTGGGCCTTGTGGTTTTCTGAAATTTTCTGTATATAAGCCTATGCGGAATCAAGTGACCACCCCCCCCTTTCTGGAAGGGTTAATTTTCACCTGAGGGTCATGATTTGAACAATCTTGGTAAAGGTCCACAATTTGTACATGCTAAATATAAGTTCTATAGGCCTTGTGATTTCAGAGAAAAAGACTTAAAGTTTCTCCTATGTAAAATCCCAGGGGTCATGATTTGAACAAACTTGGTAGAGGTCCACTAGACAATGCTAAATGCCAAAAATCTAAGCTCTAGGCCTTTTGGTTTCAGAGAACAAGATTTTTAAAGTAAAACTAACCCCCCGGGGTCATAATTTGAAAATTCTTGGTAGAGGTCCACTAGACAATGCTACAAGCTAAATATCTGAGCTCTAGGCCTTAGAGTTTTTCCTATATAGCCTACGTAAAACTAAGTGACCCCCCAGGTGGGGTCAATTTTCATCCAGGGTCATAATTTGAACAATCTTGGTAGAGGTCAACTAGACAATGCTACATGCCAAATATCTAAGCTCTAGGCCTTGTGGTTTCAGAGGAGAAGATTTTTAAAGTTTTCCCTATATTAGCCTACAATGTATGTAAAACTAAGTGACCCCCCACCCCCTTGGGTGGGGTTAATTTTGACCCAGGGGTCATAATTTGAACATTCTTGGTAGAGGTCCACTAGACAATGCTACAAGCCAAATATCTGAGCTCTAGGCCTTGTGGTTTCAGAAAATAAGATTTTTAAAGTTTTTCCTATTTGTTGCCATAGCAACCAGAGTTCTGCATGGAATGGAATTCTTTGAACAATTTTGGTAGAGCTTCATGCAAGGAATATCCCTGCATAGTTTCATCAACATTAGCCCAGTGGTTTCATAGGAGATGTCGTTTGAATCAAAATGTTGACGGACGATGGACAATCATCCATTAGAAAAGCTCACCCTGGCAAAGCTAAAAATGACAGGATTTAAACATAAGACAAACAAGAGCTGTCACATGACAGCACGCTCGACTATTCGAAAGGTTGTTGGTAAAATGGGTTTTTTGTCAAAGAACAGGAGTATTGTGTAATTGTCTGTAAGAATTAAGGTCAAAGATATGAAGCTTGTTCAAAGACCTTTGTAAATGTACATTACATTCAAAGCCTTACTCTGGATTCTGTAAGCCAAGTGGAGGGAGGAGGGGATAATTTCAAAGAAATACATAACCTTGTAAATTTGATCATGAATAACTTTGTAACTTTTCAAAATTGAAATGTATAGAATTAAAAAAGCATGACCGCTGCATGCTGCATAATTATTCTATGATATTTCAAAAGAAAGCCATTTCGAGTATTTCCATGTTAGTCTGGTAAAAACTGTGACAAAATTAAAAATTTAAAAAGTTAAAAGGGGCATAAATGTCAAAAATCAAAAACATTGGTGAAGATGTTGACAGTAAACATACATTTTAAGTCCATAAAAAAAAATCAAAGTTAAAAAGGGGCATACATCTGTCAAAAATCAAAACAGAGTTATGGGGATTGTTTCCTCAGATGTAGATGTTGATGGTAGACACATACTTTGAGTTTCAAGTCAATACCTTTGATAGTATTCAAAACATTTGACTTTATAAAATCTTTTACCAAATATTCTAAGTTAAAAAGGGGCATAAATCTGTCAAAAATCAAAACAGATTTATGGGGATTGTTTCCTCAGGTGTAGATGTTGATTGTAGACACATACTTTGAGTTTCAAGTCAATACCTTTGATAGTATTCAAGATATTTGAATTTATAAAAATCTTTAACAAAAAAATCTACGTTAAAAAGGGGCATAAATCTGTCAAAAATCAAAACGGAGTTATGAGGATTGTTTCCTCAGGTGTAGATGCTGATGGTAAAGATATTTTGAGTTTCAAGTCAATACCTTTGATAATTTGCAAGATATTTGAATTTATAAAAAACTTTAACCAAAAATTCTAAGTTAAAAAGGGGCATAAATCTGTCAAAAATCAAAACAGAGTTATGGGGATTGTAGATGTTGATGGTAAACATACAGTTTGAGTTTCAAGTCAATACCTTTGATAGTATTCAAGATATTTGACTTTATTAAAAACTTTAACCAACGCAGACGCCGACGCCGACGCGAGTGCAATAGTCTCCTTATTCTTCGAATAGTCGAGCTAAAAAGGTGTTGTCTATTTCTCTATAGGGAAAACTGGGTCAAATGTGCTATGTGGTTTCTAAGTAAACATGAGCAAAATTATTTTTATATTCAATTAAAAGAAAATATGTATGTCCTCTTGAGACTGTTTAGCTACATATTAACATATTAGCCAAGACATTTTTACTTTATTTTGTTAACAGTGTTCATGATAATTGAGCGTAAGAACTACCAATATAATTTTTTTTTTTTTATGTGTCATGACATCACTAAGCAAATGTGTGTAAAGTTTGTAGAGCGCTCAATACATAGGATTTTGAATTTTACTTGACCACCACTGTCAATGCATTTTAAGCACTTGTATCTTGGTGAAGCTGATTTTGTTGAGGAATCACCTTGATGAGCATGTACATGAAAAGTTCCGCCATGTGTGGGAACACTTTAAATGCTTTGAATGCCATCAGATACATGAATGAAGACTGGATCTGGAATTGTTGCTGACATTAATTTTGCTGTGTCAGAATTTGTTCAAGAAAAAATTCACAGAATAGAATTCTCTTTGGAATTTGATTGAAGGATGTCGGATATTTGCCTGTGCTGATTCGGATTAATGTGACCATAATTGTTGATAGATGCAATATTCTTCTGACCAGATATTTGCTTGATCTTGTTAAGTGTTCATTTAATTCTGGACAAGGTATTTTCCTAGCACTGTGATTAGATAGTAGATTACAGTATCTAATCCCAGTGCTAGGAAAAACATCGGATCACCACCTCACTCCTGCTACTAAGCCGTTCCCGTCTATTCTGAGATAATCGTTGACAGAAATGTCATTTGAAGCCATGTTTGTTTTGGTTTTTGACATCGTGCAGTGATATATTAAAGTGATTTGGTTCGTTAGCATATTTATTACACTAGTGTATTACATACCCACTGAATACAGGGCTCTCACTAGAAATTTAAAGTAGGAGTCCTAGTTCAGTTCACTTAGAATAACACAGATTTACATGAAGTCCATATATTTTTAAGAGTCACAAAGAATTAGAAAATGTCCAGTTTTTTCACTTAGTACACAAAGTTTTTAAAACACAGAGTAAGTAAGGTAATTTAAGTATTTCTGAATATTCATTAATTAATTAATCTATAAAATTCTGAAGTTTATATACCAATATTTCTGTGAGATTAGATCTGTCACTTAAGAAGTTATTAACTCATTTAACACTAAAAAGTTTTATAACAACAAATCAAACAAAATAAAAGATTAAACTTGAGCTAGTAAAGTAATTGTTTGAGAATGGTGGCCAATCAGTGATGTAAAAAGGTTTCATAATTAATACCTGAACAATTAAACTATTTCCTTGAGCAGAAATGGTATTGTGGCTTTTGAGTTACTTAACAACATCTGAAAAGATTTGACATTTAGCAAAAATTACAAGTTTTAAAATATGAATTTTCTTTAAATATTGAATTAAATTGCATAAAACAGATCCTAAATTACTACATAGAAAATCTGCTGTAAATTCTGATCAACATATTAAAATTTTGTTAAACAATAACCAAATTTTAATTTTAACAATTTGGCTCTAAAATTCACATCATAGTAGTATCATACAAACCAATACACACAAAAACGCAATGGTACAAAATGCGGATCCATCTGTAGGTATGACAACGGCGACGGAATAATGTCAAAATTAGACATATCCCATACCGGAAGCGTATTTTGTAAACAACTTATCTTGCATTTCTAAGCGTTTTTAGAGGTTTTGAAATGTTGTTTTTGTAGTAATTTGATCATACACATTTCAATTGCCTCATAGAAGACGCTCTTTGCTATTTCTGTTGCGCCATTGACAAAATGAGTTTGTCAAAAACACAGAAAACGCTCTCGTGGATACACTAAATTAGTGTCTCCAGTCTGACTAGAAAACTGTTGTGATCAAAACCGTGTAGGAAAATAGTTCTATACAGAACAGATACCTCGTTGAGTTTTAATTACAAATTATAAGATAAACAACAATATTATATTATGCTGTTCTGAAATGTTTTGATATTATTCAGATCTGTTACTATATAATTTTTAAAACAGAAGACAGTATAATTCGTAAGAACAGAATATATAGTACTACTTGTTTGTATGTAAAGCGTTCTGCCGTAAGGAAGCTGCTGTACTTTGTTAACATTGGATCGATTGAAAAATCAATCGATCCGAAAACAATTGGTTATTACACTTAAGAGCAGATAACGCAGTGCTGTACAAAACAGAATGACAGATAATTGACATAGTACACAGTACACTCCATGTGAATGTCGAAATACATTGGGCAGAAATTTACACTTTAGACAGTGAATAATCTAGGTTTTGATTAATATGAGTCCCTGGGATGCACATTTTTCAAAACAATGAGTCCCAGCTATACAACAATGAGTCCCTTTCCGAAAAAATCAGAAAATAGAATCAGACATCCCCGCTGAAATATTTTTGTTGCAAATCGCCGCTGTGAAGTGTTGTTTTTTTTTCTCAAATATAATTGTTTCTAAAAGTATTGAGTTACTGAAAATATTAATTACCCCTTACGTAGATTTAAAATATTTCTTTCCGTTAAAAATCTGCTGTAATTAGTTCAGGTTTATTCTCAAATTAGCATTTGTCACTCGCGAATGTCGCGGTAGGTGTGAAAAATACGAGCATTCATAAAGGATGACAAACTAGCTACGTCAATTTTGAAATTTCAAGCTATGTGACACCACTGATTGAGTAACGTTTGATAATTTGTGAATGCGAAAAGTATTTTCAATTAACTTAATTAACATTTATAAGTTCCAACTATTCTTTATTTAAAATAAACGTTATGTTTATAACAAAATCGCGGCGCTTCAATTCGATTTTTTCTAAGTAACAATCATATTTTCTTCTACAATGTATTTACTTAAAGTATTACCTTTGTTGAATAAAATAATTTCTACAGCGACTTCTTTTACTCATAAAGCCGCAGGTGTTACGAGATCAAAGCACGTACGCCGATGCTGAGTTTCGTTTGATCCAAGCGAAGCACATGGCATTAAAAAGACCGAATATTTTGACAGGTAGTGACAAGTCTGATTATTTTGGATTATAAAAACTAGTTTGGAATAGACAATGTATAATATGAGTAAGTTTTATTTTGGTTATGCACCACGGGCTTCAAACGTACGGCGGTCGGCAAATAATCAAATGAAGAGAATGGCGTATCTTTGCCGCGAAAATTAAGTCAAAGCGTGCTGACTTCCAAAATTTAGAAGATACAGCCGAAAATGCCGCGAACGAAATGCGCACGCACGTCCACGACCATTTTCCAACCTTTTCCTCGCCGATTGGATTATTTATTTAACTCCGCCCCCTGAATTGAATGGTTGACATGACAGCGACGGGTGAAATTATGCAAATGCACCTGGCGCGTGATGATTTATGACCTTGATAAGCGTGAAAACAAAGTGATTGGATTAATTGTTTATTTTGTACGGATAATGGACAGTTAATTGACATAAACTGAGGTAGGTATCTGTTTTTACTTTAATTAGATAAAATGATTTATTCAATTGTGTGCATCGGCAAGTTTTGATTGATATCCCGAAAGTTTGCCAGAAGATGTGTTTTTTTAACTTTTTGTCTTTTGATTTTTTTCCTTTTGAAGTTAAAGACGTTTAATTTTCACACATTCTATTGATCATGATTTGATTGTATATAATTTTTTTCACTCGCTAATTATGAGAAGCAAAGTTACATTTAAAAACCTATTTCCCTACCCACACTTACATCACATTCTCAAAATGTCTCAACGCTCACTTCTGCAATTTGGCATATCTCAAAAAGAAAAATGATGAGTCTGAGAATGTTGCTGATGCTCCAAAGCAACTTTCAAAAAAAACAAAAACTGATCAAAATTCAAAACCTGTTGTACGCATATTCCAAGATAATTGGCTCAAACAGTTTGACTGGCTTGAATATAATTCAGACTCCAAGAAGATGTACTGTAATGTAATGTAGTACTTCTCATTTATGATTGTTAAATTTGTAAGTTGTATGCTATGTTTATATGTACTTGTACCATGATTGATAAAAGAATAAAAAGTTTTTTTTGGAAATATTATTTTTTTGTTATACCAATTAGCAAATGTTTGAATGATATCACTGAAAGGTTCTACATGGTTACCGCTGTCCTTAAATAACAACAATACAGTCCTTTTCAGGGTAATGTTCTTAGTTATTTACCCAACAATCATGTGAAGGTACCTTGAACTTAATACATTACAAAGGAATGACATTTTTAGAAGCTTGTGATTAAAATAATTGCTGTTACCTGTATCATCCCATACTATAAATCAAACATTGAAACATGAAAATTATATGCGAAAGAACAACTGACTTCCAGAAATTTTCCTCATGACTTCCAAAATTCCTTGAAAGGAAGTCCTGACTTCCTAAAAAAAATTCCTAGTGGAAGCCCTGATGCACTATATCAAGCTATTCAAATGTACGTCGGTCGGCAAATAATTTCGAATTTAATAAATGTAAAAAAGTAAAAAAATAGGTGTATACAAATTTTCATAGAAAATAATTCTAATTTAATGTCCTGTTAGCTGTCTGAAACACCACTTTAAGTACCATGATTTTACACCCGCAAAGTGCCGCGGTATTTTAACGATTTCATGTGAAAATTCTTCTAAATACACGCAGGAAACGCAAGTTCGTGGACGATATTCTTTTATATAAACCTGAGCATATACCCAAGTCCCTTTTCCTTTTCGTCCTAAAGGACGCACATATTTCAAATCTTTGCGTCCTTTGCATTTTTTGTGCGTCTATGACTCAGGACGCACGGCTAGATTATTCCCTGTTTGGATGAAACTAGTTCTTGCAGATTTTTATTCTTGGTTATTGCACATTTTGAAATTAAAGATGCATAGAGACTAATGATAAAAGCCATGGAATCACCTTTCCCGAATGTAGATAATTTATCAGTTCCTGGATGTGCAAAGCCAAAAATAATCAGATAATGTATGAACTAGCCTCAATATTTCGACTGCAAGACCGACCGATTTTACAAACTGATATTACATAGATGTCTGTCTTTACGAAGGGCGGCCGTCGTAAATATCAAAAAGCCCTGACGCACAATTTGTTGGGCTAATGTATGAACAAAGCTTAGCCAGATATATTGTATTTCTTAAAAAAATACCACAATTGTAAATACCATGGTTTTTCCAAGCGAACCTTAAGCATTATATTGTAATTTACACATTATTTATGTAAACATTCATTATAGGAGAAAAGTATCCACTAGGAATGAAAATAATATAAACAATGATGCGTATCCGAAATTATGCCCACATGCTTGAATAAATTATCTGTAACATCTAGCAGATAAACATTTGAACTGCTCCATATAAAACAGATCACTGTAAATCATTGCTTTATGAAAAATTACCTGACAATGCATCCAACAATCAAAGAAAAACTCTTTGTTCTTTGCAAGAGAAAAATGATGCTGCAGCAACCGGATGTAAAATTCGACTAAAATGCCTGAATTGCCTCCCCTGAGATGTTTTTTACTTAGGTTATAGAGTACTAAATTTTTAGGAAGTGTCACTAGGTATGGGTCCGGGTCTCGAGACTAAAAGTATGAGAATAGCTTGTCACTGGGTCCGGGAAATTTATTTCATTCAAATCAGTTATAGCAGTGTGTTTTCTTCTACACGTATAAATATTTGCAATATGAATTTTGCTAAATAACAAAAAAAACGATGTATATACGATCACTGTATAC